>JBCEWE010000566.1:102500-162500 GCA_039877035.1 Silurus lanzhouensis | reverse complement strand
AGCTGCAAAATAAATAAAAACACCAAGAAAAACCCGAGCGAGAGACGAAGTCGTTCACCACGAGCCACCAAGCACCACTGATCTCAAGTGAAAGCATCCATGCTGAAATTGGGCCCTCAACACACTGCTCTGCCTATCAGCATTCCACACACACACACACACACACACACCTCTAAATCTCCCCCAGTGGCTCCGACTGTAATGTTCAGTGTTCCTTTTTTTTTTTTTTTTTTTTTTTTTTTTTTAAATGAATAATGTTCTCATCTCGACTTCATTGCTTGTGATGGTGGATTTTTTATATATATATATATATATATTTTTTTTTTTTTTTTTGCTTGAAGTGTGTAACCAATGGCAACATGGGACCGGAAAGATGCTTAAAGAGAGTCATTGAAGGGGCGAATGTTAGCGCTGATATCTCGTTGTGATTATAAAGAAGAGGATTGAGTGAAAGTTAAGGGTAAAGAATGCTGGAGTAGTTCGGGTTCAAACTTCATTTGCGATTTTATTAAAATCACGTTTTTTTGTTTTTTCTGCTTTGCCGTGAACTAATTTGATGATTTTTATTCTTTTATTTTTATTTTTTGGGTACAGGTTGTATCTCGTTTAATTACAAAATAAAATAAAAAATACAATGATTCCACATCGTTTGTGTCCATTTATTAATTTTTTATTTACACCCACCAGGTATAACATCGAAATAACATTGAGCGGTAAAGTGATTAACACTGATTATTAACACTGACCATCATCATGACACCTGTTATTGGGTGGATTTATTTATCAGGCAGCAAGTAAACATTTTGTTCACAAAGTTAATGTTAGAAGCAGGAAAAATGAGCGAGCGTAAAGATTTGAGCGAGTTTGACATTGTGACGTCTAGACGACTGGGTCAGAGCATCTCCAGAACTACAGCTCTTGTGGGATGTTCTGGTCTGCAGTGGTCAGTATCTATCAAAAGTGTTCCAAGGGAGGAACAGTGGTGAACCGGCGACAGCGTCGTGGGCGGCCGAGGCTCATTGATGCATGTGAGGAGCGAAGGCTGGTCCGTGTGGTCCGATCCAACAGACGAGCTCCTGTAGCTCAAACTGCTGAAGTTCAGGCTGTTGATGCTCGAAGGGTCACGACTGTTTTAGCAGCAAAAGGAGAACCAACACCGTATAAGGCAGGTGGACATAATGTTATGCTGATCAGTGTATGTGTGTTGTTTTTTTTTTAATATATTTATTCAAAATGAATCTGCATTAACACGTCAATTTAATGGCACAAATTTTATTAACGTGCGGCATTTTTTTTTCTACAATTTTTACCAAAAAAAAAGATCTATAAAAGAGGCAAAATGAAAACCTCCAATACGACACACTTTTATTCATGACGTCCTTTTTATCCTCTGTGATGATGAATCAATAAAGTGGTTGTTTATAATTGTAAGTTAAAAGAAGGAAAAACTCCCTGAGATGGCATAAGGAAGAAACCTTGAGAGGAACCAGACTTGAGGGGGAACCACATCCTCATCTGGGTTGCACCGAATATCCATTTATTACAGATAAACGATGTTGAGGTGCAGTGATGGTGATCAGATACAAACTGTAGTCCTGAGTCAGAGTAGCAGACTGTTAACATTAAGAAGAGTCTGAATCCATCCTCAAAGCTTCTGTTCTTACTCTGGAATTTCACGGATCCCCAGACTGTTGATTAGAAACCGAGTGGCCTGCAGTTGAAGAGAACACTATCCAGTGTCAGGACAGGATGAAGTGGGCAGATCTGAGGAGGGGAGAGGAGTGGGGCAGGTACAGTGGTCACTGGTATCCCAGGAGAATGTTTAACTTTGGAGAGAGACAGGAAGAGAAGGATATGGATTATTATGTGTCCTTGCTGTTAAAAGTTAATGGCACTGTGCAGTTTGGACTCCGGCAAGACTCGCTACGACTGAGGCAGATGTTAAAGGAGAAATAAGTAATGATCTGAAATAGACTGTGGAATTATGACTATTATTTTTATATTGAATCCAAATGTTAATATTAAATAAGGATTGTGTCACCACTATGAGTGGGTCCTATAACATTCCGATTAATTCCTACTGAATCTAGAATGAACTTCTATTTTTCGAGTCTTCCTGATTATCAAAATGAATATTAAAGTCACCAACAATTATTAATGAATAATTGCTTTGTCTAAAGAAGAAGCTAAATTTGTGATGAGAAGTTCAGAGTAGGGCCCTGGGGGTCTGTAAATAATAATTTATGGAATTGACTGACGAGACCTACTTTTAAAATATTTTATGTTGGTGTAAAGAACTTAGAATGTGTTACATTTGTGTTTAATTTTTTGTGTGACGCTTAGATTATTATTATTAACAGTCTGTGACTCCGCCTCCTTTGCCATTTAGATGGTGCTGGTGTATGCAACTATACCCGGGGGGGGGTTGGTTTAGCCTGTTTGTCTGCTTCCTGGCCTTGGCTCTGGACAGTCACCTGTTAACTGGTGCTGTTCTGAGACTATGATCTATACCACAAGAAATGAGAGCAGCACCTTAAAGAGTGGGATGGATACCATCTTCCCCTAACAGGCCAGCCTTGCCTTTAAAATTGCTCCAATTATCTATGAAACCTACATTGTTTTTGGAGCACTACTCGGACATCCAGCAGATAATACCCATATCCTGCTGTAAGCTACAGCACCAGACAGCATTGGGATGGGGCCAGAGCATAATTCAGCATTGGACATTGCCTTTGCTAACTTACACACCCTTATAATGTTACTCTTTGTAACTTCTGACTTAAGCCCTGTAGTTAGTCTCTGGTCTGTTGAAATTCTGCTAAACAAATTTGCTCACCGTAAGAAACCGACAAAACCCCAAATCCTCTGCTATAGTAGAGTTTTCCACTTCACTTCACTTTGCGCAATCCTCATCCACACCACAGCCCACCAGTTGACATCGCCCTGATTTAGCGTTTTGTAAAACCCTGTGTCGAGTTTTTTGTCTCGCCATGTCCCTTCAGGGAAAGTCAGCTCAGTCCTGCTAGACATCGGTATGGTGCTGCCCGAGGCATGGCTAAATCACACCCTAATACAGAATGAGGGTTTATTCTTTTTTTCTTTATTTATTTTAGAGAGCACCTCCACAGAGTTGCTGTGTCTGAGCGCTGGGAGCATCGTGGCATTAAATTAGTCCAGTCACAAACCTGCAGCATGAGCTCCTGAAATGCTCTTACCACAAAAATCTGTGGAAAACAAACATTTCATTAGGTCAGGGTGGCTGAGAGAGAGGGGGGGCGACTCAGTTCCTCAGGCAGGTAGGAAATTGTCTGAGTCGGTTTTCTCTATACCACTCTTTCTTTTTCTCACACACAATGCTCACAGAAATGGCTTTTTTACTGCATGAAAATGCCTTGGATGGTAAATCCAGGTACATAAATCCCACAAAGAGCATTTTAAACTTCTCAGAAGACGTTCCCGTGTCCAGAGGCTTTAATTTAACACCTAAAGCCAAGAACATAAAAAGTTCCTTCTTGCTCAATATCTCTTAATAGCTATTACTGGATGTGTATTGTATACTAACACTCTGTATTGTAGATGCACTATTTTTTATTATTTATTTATTTTAATAGCACTCTCGGTTTATCGTGTGCTTGATTTTCAGGAAGTTTTCCCTGATTGGTCTGGAATCAAGTTGAATTTTGTTTACTATACTTGAGTGTTATTGGGACTGAATAGTTGAGACACTTCCATTTCTAAAACCTTTGTTTACAGTATGTATTTTCTACAAGATTTTTATTTTAAGTTTATTCAGTTCACTTTTATATGGATAGCAATTTAAGCAATGGACATTGTCCTCAAACCGCTTTACAGAAATAAATGCATTACGAACATAAATTCGAATGTCATAAATGAGCCAGTGGTGACTGTGGCAACAACTACCTGAGACTTCATGAAGAGGAAACCTTCAGGACAAAGGGGTGACATCCACAGCTGGGTGACATCCAAAAGTCCACGCACACATATATAATATATATATATATATATATAAATTTTATAGAATTTCTTTTATTTATTTATTTATTTGTTTGAACATTTTCTATAACATGCTGGACACAAAATTTACTCCAATAGTTTTGATCGTAATGATACATTCTTGTGATGATTTAACTCAGTTCATTATACAGGGGTCACAATTCAATTCAATTCAATTCAATTTGATTCTGAGAATCTTTTTCACAAAGTATCAAATAAAAGGCTTCTTTTATTTCTGAATCATTACACATGTTAAACCATGTGCATTTTTGTCTGCATACAATTAAAATTCCAAATAGATCCTTGAAATACCGAACATTAAATATCTGTAGCAGCAACAGAACTCCAAATCGGCTAAAGTGGCTGGATTTTGCAGCCTTTGAAATCTACTGAAAATCTTTTAAAACCAATAAAACATGTATTACAAATAACACTGGGTGATTAGCTACAGAAAGGATAAAAAAAATTGATCAACACGGCTGCATTACATGCAGAATATCAATCAATCAATCAATCAATCAATCAATCAAATTTTATTTATAAAGCGCATTACAACCACAGAAAGGAGCACAAGGCGCTTACCAGTAAAACAAAAAATAGACAATAAAAAATAAAAATAAAAATAATTATAAAAAAAAAAAAAAAAGAAATTTTAATTAAAAGTAAAAAATTAAAAATAATTAAAATAATGAAAAAATAAAAAAGAAATAAATAAAAATAAAAACACAATGTACATAAAATAGCAGTTGAATCAGGGCTACGTGTTAAAAGCTTGTCTGAATAAATGAGTTTTCAACTGCGATTTAAAAACACTTAGCACAGTGACGCATCATATGTGTGCTTGAAGTGCGTTCCACAGTGTTGGTCCCTGGACAGCAAATGACTGGCCTCCAAACTTTTTATAGTTGCATTTAGGAGCGACCAGAGAGGTAATTCCAGAGGAGCGGAGAGTTCTGGCTGGTTGGTAGACCTTTAATAATTCGGCGAGGTACGGCGGGGCCAGACCATTGATTGCCTTGAACACAAACAGCAGGACCTTATACTCCACCCTAAACCGCACCGGAAGCCAATGAAGCGAGCCAAGTTGTACCATTTGGAGCCGATTTAAAAGTGATTGTTTAAGTCCAGTGTAAAGGGCATTACAATACTCAGTCCTCGAGCTGATGAAGGCATGTATAGAATAATAAAATGATGATTTTTTAAATTATGTGCATATTTACAGTCTAAGCATCATGATGCCTCGTTATAGTGTAAGTTACATTAACGAACTATGATTAATGAGTTATCGAGTTTTGCTTTGCTAATGCCAGCCTAAAATTGATTTCTATAGCTAACATAAAATGTCAAGTCAAATTCTAGTTAAAAGTAAATATTGATTATTGGCAGGAAGGATATTCCTACTTTATTAAGATTGCATATGTAATAAATGCTCATTCTCACATTGTTAGTTTGCTGCTCAGGTGCATGAATAAGGCAGGAAAGACAAAATGAAATAAATAAAAATTGATTGAACAAATTTCGATACTAATTAATATCTAGTAAATACATGTAGCAATTTTTGTTTTACTTTCCCTTTAATTTTTCACTGGGTTTATGATTTCATAATATTTTGATACTTTGACTGGAGTCCACAATGTCAGCGATTCAGCAGGAGATGCTTTGCTTTGATGGACACTTTATTGATTTTCATGAAGGTAGTTTTTCCTCCGCAGGTCGTTCTGGTGCTTTTTATTACAGTAAGGTGAGGTTTAAGGTTGTGTTCATACAGTATATATAATTATAGAGCTTTTCTCAGACCATTTATTATAGTGTAGGCCAGAGATCTCCAACAAGTTTCTTTTAAAAACTATTTTCACTATATATATATATATATATATATATATATATATATATACAGTATCTCACAAAAGATACTGTATCACCCCTTAAATTATAGCAACCATTTTATTATTTGTTTTCATGGGACAGTACTATAGAAATGAACCTCGGATATATTTTATTGTAGTCAATATGCAGCTTGTACAGCAGTACAGATTTACTGCTCTCTAAAAAGAACTCATACAGCCATTATTCTCTAAATAACATAGCAACAAAAGTGAGTGCACCCTCAGTGAACATTTGGGTCCAAAGTGTCAATATTTTGTGTGAGCATCATAGTTATGTAGCGCTGCTTTAATCCTCCTGGGCATGGATTTCACCAGAGCTGCACAGGTTGTTGCTGGGATCCTCTTCCACTCCTCCATAATGACATTCAGGAGCTGCTGGATGTTTGGATGTTAGACACATGATGCTTCTCCAGCTTCGGTTTGAGGATGCCCCACAGGTGCTTAGTAGTGTTCAGGTCTGGAGACATACTTGGCCACTTCATCACCTTTAGCTTTCTCAGCAAGGCAGTTGTCATCTTGGTGGTGTGTTTGGGGTCGTTATTATTCTGTTGAAAAACTGCCGTCTTGAAGGCTCATCAAGGCTCGTCTTGAAGGTTTATGTTCTGCTTCAGAATGTCACAGTACATTTTGGAATCAATGTTTCCCTCAAAGAACCGCAGCTCATCAGTACCACCAGCATGCTTGACTGTAGACAAGAACACAATTTTCTCAGTACAGTAATCCCCCGTTTACGTTTCCAAAACCGCCCGCGATAAAAAAAAACCCAATAAATGGACGCCACCCCAAAAATGCTATTTTATGTATACAGTACTGCACTGTATTAACATTTAACTTAATTTTATAATTAATGACAAAATAATATTTCAATTAATAGATTTCATTATTTTTACATAAAACTCAATAAAAAAAACAATTCCCTATAAGTTTTTGGTTTATAGTGCTCTCCGTGAGACACCGGGAAAATCAGCCAAACTAATTAGTCATATGGCAAATGCAATGCTGTGATAAACCGGGGGCGCCAGATTCCAACCGCGCTGAAGCGGGGGATTACTGTACTCCTCACCAGGGCATCACTACACATGCTGGACACCATCTGAGCCAAACAAGTTCATCAGACCACATGACATGGTTCCAGTAATTCGTGCTCTTGGACAGGTCGTCTTCAGAAAACTGTTTTTGTGAGCCAGCTTCAGAAGAGGCTTCCATCTGGGACGACGGCCATGAAAACCGACTTGTTGCAGTGTGCATACGGTCTGAGCGCCGACACGCTTCCGCTTCTGCACCTGTCGCACAGCACGAGGACCCGACTTCTTTGATGGGTTTTTGTGAGGTCTGTTCCGAGTGGAACCCGTCTTGGAAAACCTCTGTATGACCCTGATCACTTTACTATCTAATCTTTTTTTTTCTACTTTACTAATCATCTATCTATCTATCTATCTATCTATCTATCTATCTATCTATCTATCTATCTATCTATCTATCTATCTATCTATCTATCTATCTAACAGGAAAGTACAATTATATCACAACTATTAGATGTCCCTCTATTCCAACGTATCAGGAATTTGAAATTTAAATTTTTGCTATTTGGCAGACACCCTAATCCAGAGCAATGCACATTTATCTTATTTATACAACTGAACAGCTATGGGGTTTAGGGCCTTGCTCAAGGGCCCAGGAAGTGGCAGCTTGGTCTGGCTGGAATATGAACTCATGACCTTTGGATCCAAAGTCCAATGCCTTAACCACTAAGCTACCTCTTACCAAATAAACTCCTGGGAGTTCATAATTATCTTCCTAAAGACATCACAGCCATTAGAATTCCAAAACAGCCAACTATCCAGTGAGATCACAATGATCAGGAGTTAAAAATGGCTTTGCTGAGTGACATCACAATTATGAAGAATTCAAAGTGAGCTTCTTATTGACATCACAAATACCAGGTCCACCCCGAACATTACATTCCACTATCTATAATGTCTTAGTGACATCCTGACTATCGGGAATTCCGACTTTGCTGTTTAGTTACATGAACCTGTGCATGCACTTGACAAGAAAATAGCTTCTAAATTCATATGTCACATCCAGCCTATAAATATGTATTACAGTATTTATTTGATGTATATATTTATTTTTAAAAGCCAGTCGAGTCCACTTCTCCATGATCTGGACTTTTTAAACATTAATAAAAGCTTGGCTGAGAGTCAGGCAGGGAGAGATTTACAGCGGCGCGCAGGTGGCTCGGGCTCTGCACAATATCAATTATAAATGATATTAAAAATCAGATCTCATATCTGCAAAGCTGAAGAGTTAATGTTTTATCTCTGAGTGGGGTGGAGGCCTGGGGTTGCTTTCTCAAAGAGTCTCATCCCAACTTTCAAAATTCCAAAGCGATCATCTCTTGTTAAATTATAGTCACTAAACTGCTTTAGAGGATCTGCTTTACTGCACTGAAACTTTGGTGAAAAAACTCAAATTTTTCTTCTTCTTTTTATCATTATTATTATTAGGGTGTGGTTTAGGTTCCCTTGTGGTCTAGTGGTTAGGATGCGGCGCTCTCACCGCTCTGGGCCGGGTTTGATCCCTGGTCAGGGAACCGACCCCAGCCATTAGGGTTAAACAAGCCTTAGTGGCGGTCCCAAGCCCGGATAAATGGGAGGGCTGCGTTAGGAAGAGCATCCAGCGTAAAAACATGTGCCAAATCAAACATGTGGATGATCCGCTGTGGCGCCCCCTAATGGGAGAAGCAGAAAGAAAGTTTATTATTAGGTTGTGGTTTATTCCCCATGGTGGATTTGTGCCTGTCTGCTTGTCTTTCTCATATCAGTGATGATTAGAGAGCTGACTGTTACCATTAGAATTAAAAGGGATGCTCCTCAGAGATGTTTCAGTGCTCTGCTCTCTGGCTGTCCAGTACTGAGACCAGACTTTTTCTCCACACGGCTTCAACAACGAATTCCCATTTCCCATTTTTTCAGTGTTTACATGAATCTCTTCTGAAATCTCTGTGCATGGCCTGGTCGTGAGTTTCCTGTTTGATGTTGCCAGTTTCCCAAAAGATCATCTTTCCCACACTATCTTCAAGGTCATAGCAGGTGTGCTGTTAAAAATAAAAAAAAAGAGAGGAAAAAAAACCTGTCAGAGGTATAAACTGCAGCGTTGTAACTGGCTGTTTGTCTTTTCCCAGGTGCCATGCTCCACTCAGATCTAAGGAGACTGAACCGAATAAATAAACCATATTCCCCATGAGGGAATTAGTTTCAAACTCCACTAAGCTCACAATGCTGAACACTCGGCTTTACCTGGAGTCAAACAACCTCGTTTTCCAGTCAAAAGTATCCATAAAGGTGCTCTGTCTGAGAAAAGAACCTGTTACTGGAACCCCCACTCACTCAGAAGCGAGTTGTTCTGACATAAATAATGTAAAATAATGGTAATAAGTAGGACAATTAATGCCAGGCTGAATAACTCCAAAACTCCAACAATATTGCTAACAGAAAGACGTTCCAAACAAAAACAACAGAAATATGTTTATTTTCTCTCAAGCTTTCCTAAAGGAAAAGAAGAAAACTTTAGAAATTCTAAATATCCTGCCCAGTGACTTCACAACCTTTAGGAGTTTGAAATGCTCTGCATCACATCACAACTATGAAGAATTCCAAGTGTTTCCTATTGACATCGCAAAGAATTTAGGCGTTTGAATTTGCTCCTCTAGTGACCCCCCCATCATTAGGGGTTCACAATACTCTGCCTGGTGACATCCTGATTAACAGGAACTCCGACTGCATCGCCGGTGCTGTTTAGTTACATAAAACCGTGCATGAACTCGAAATGAAAGTAGCTTCAATATGCTTCAGATAGCTTCATACGTCACATCCAACTAATTCGTTTGTTTGTTTGTTTTGAAAAGGCAGTCAAGTCGACTTCTCCATGATCTGGACTCCTTAAACATGAATAAATCTTGTCTGAGAGACGATTATGATTTTAAATGGTGACATCACACTAATTAGGATTTCAAACTTTTCTGCCTTGTGACATCACAACTATTAAGGGTTCAAAATGTACTGTTTATTATACAACAACCACTAGAGATATCAGGATGCTCTGCCTGGTGACATCATAACCCTGCTGTTCAATTATCTGCATATACAGTCAACCCACTGATAATTCGCGGTTCGGAAAATTCACGGGTTCTCGTTTGGGACCTAACTAACAGCAAGTCGCGGATTATGTTCAAATTGGCGGGAATCCGCAGAGGGACCGAATGTTCAGGAACGTTGGGAATAACATTTTGAACTCTGTTTTCACAAACAAATTTTATACAATTTTTTTAAACAAAATTATTGTATTAAAGTGACATAATGTTTAGATAAATTCACTAAAGTACCACAGGGGCTGCGGGGGTGCTTCCAAAATCTGCAGATTTTCGGAACTCAAAGAGGGTCTTAGAACGTAACCCCAGCGAGTCCTGGAGGACCCCTGTATTCATAAATAAGTCAATAAACAAAGTACTGCAATGTTTTATTTTCACATAACATATAATAAAACAGTATAAATATATATTTCATTTTCTTATTTTGTAAATTAAATAATATTCCTCTATTATATTCTACGACTTTAATTTTTTATCTTTAGTATACATTATATGACATGAACCCATAAAAAATATTTCGCAGAACATCCTACCATGTATGGTTATGTACATTTTATGAACAAAAGTATTGGGACACCTGATTATTCCAGCCATATGAGCTTCTTCCTCAAACTGTTCCTACAAAGTTGGAAATACACAATTGTACTGGACGTCTTTTGATATAATTTTCCTTCACCTGAACTAGGAGATCCAAACCTGTTCCAGCATGGCATTACCTCTGTGTACAGAGCCAGCTCCATGAAGATCTGTTTTTACAAGGGCTGGAGTGTTAGATCTTCTACTGTAAAACTCCAACCCTATTAAACTGCTAACTGATGTTAGCTCGAGAGAATCGGCGCAAATCTTCACTGGAACACACTCCAAAATCGAGTGGAACGACGAGAAGAGTGGAGGTTAAATAATGAATTTGAATTACTGTGATTGGAAAAATTAGCATGGAGCTAATAGCACTCTTAAAACACAATACTAGCATCAAGCTGGAACTTATAGACTGGATGTAAACTTGCCACTATTATTACTCAGAATTCCCTCTTTCATGCTCTTCAATGCAGGTTGTCTTGCCATAATATGTCAAAAGCTACGATAGAGGACATGAGAGCGGAGCACCGCCACTCGTTCTGCTAATAATTTCCCTAAGCGTAATTCGATGTTATATATTCCCTGCGTTAATAACGCTTAGTTTGTCAGAGAGACCAATTACGGCGCACATACGGCTGATTACGCTGACATTTCCTCTTTGTTACTTCTTCAGCATTTTCGACACAGACTTCACAAAATTAAGACATGAGCCAATTTGTGTGATGTAATTACGCTTTAGTTTCTTCTTTAGTAATTTTTTTTTTTTTTTTTTTTTTTTTTTTTTTTTAACTGCCTGTTTAATTGAGGCTGCAGGGTGATTTGTGAACATGCAGTTCCCTGGATCATCCAAAGCTGCAGCTGTAGCGTGAATTTAGCAAGAGGACGAGGTCAATCAACCACACTCTGATACACACTCGCATACACACTCCCATACACACTCACATACACACCCGCTGATTAGCTCGTTGGCTCGAGTTCACCTGCATGGTTCACACTGCTTATCTGCTCAGTCAGACGCCGTTCGCGTCACAGCTTCGGAAATAAGATACAGCTTGAGAGGATCTTTAGCTTTTTAAGTAATTGTTGCGCTCGAGTCGGGTTGACATTTCAGGTTTCAGCTGTTGGCCTTTTGTAGACCCATCCAACCCAAATAAATGATAGTAATTATTAAGATTTTGTTTGCTTGTATTAGCTAATGATACTGAGATTGTATTTCTAGTATACAGCCTTATGTAATGATAGCTGTGACCTTGTGAATTTGATGATGGAGGTCAAACTCAGGTCGGTTATAGATGGGTGGATACTGTTATAACAGTTGACATTGTGACAGACTCGTATTTTGTCCCATTGGTCTGATGGCAAGAGGTTACACTGAATATAGAGCAAAGTAGTCGTGTGTATAATTGATATGCTGAGGTTGATTTGTCCCAAACGCTCAGGAAATGCCTTCAACAAAAAGTTACTTATGAGCTACTTATGAGCTGTGATGTTACACTAATCAGATAAAATCCTGGATGTAAAAATGGTCTAGTGATGTCACAACTACCAGAGGTTCATGACGGCCTCCCAAGTAACATCACATCCATGAATGAGTAGGAGTATCCTACCTTCCTGCAAAACCTACTTCATTCAGGTAAAAGTCACCAATTCCAGTATCCTAGTGAAATCCATGTTGAGATCACAACTTTTAGGAGATCAAAATACCTGCCTAGTGACATCACCACCGTTATAAGATCAAAATTGGCTTGGCTGTTGATCTCATAACCATTATGAATCCAAAATGACCTCCTTAGTAACATCACAACCGAATTCAAAATGAGTGACCTAGTGACATCACAAATATCAGGAGGCCAATATTGCCTGCTTGGTGAGATCCCAACTATCTGGAATTCAAAATGAGCTTCCTAGTGACAACACCATTATGGGTTACACCAGAAATTTCAGGTCAGATCCAGTCAGACTGAACAGCAATAGAGTCAGTTAAGATTATAGGCTACTGGTCAAATCCAGGAAGCGCCCTGAATTATTCTAACGTATACTGTCTCAGTTGACTGTCTCTCAGTGTTTAATCCGCATTTGGTGTTTTTACCGAGATGAATTTCTGCCTGTGCCCACCATGACCATAAATTCAATAAGAAGATGACTTAAGATGCCAGTAATCCTGAAGATGACTGGCATCTCAAAACGATCGCTGGCGTATAGATTACAGGGTTTCCGCAGGTTTCACAAAGTCAAATTTGAGACTTTTTAAAACCTTCTTAAGACCATTGAATGAAAATAAAGACCTATATCACAACAACACACAAATACGTTGTTAGCGACCGGGTTTAACCGAGCCCTTTTTTTAATCCAAGTATCGCTAAACTTGCACTTCCCCACCGCTGTAAAATAAAGTTTGTTTTACGTCTGCGGTACAATCCGAGAGAGATTTACACCAATAACAGCAAGCTGATTGGCTGTTGCATGTTGGTCTCATTTGTAGTCATAATACAGTGAATTATATTTGGACTGGCGAAAGAAAGAACTACAACAACCACATCAACTCAAACAAAAAACATTCTAAAGTGTTAAAGGAGCATTTTAATAAACATTCGAAGTAGCGTTACATGGAAAACCTGTTAAAAAAATTATTTAAGACCTAGAACGGCGAATTTGTTCGAAACGTGATGTAGCCTCAATTTCCATGGTGCTCCTCAGACTAAATGCTCTCGGGGTTAATTTAAGTTGCATTCAATGCAGTTTGGCTTTAATTTCCTCTCTAGGCCAGACACTATGCCATGTTTAATCTGGTTAAACCACATTGAAAGGTGTTTTTCCTTTCTTTTTCTACTGCTCCTGGAATAGGCTTTGGATCCACCATAACCCTGAGCAGGAAAAATCGCTTACCTGATGAATAAATTAATCTGCTAATATCTAGGCAGATTGTAACCCCCTGCATGTATTCCAGGCACGTTTGCACCATCTGTTCGTTCCCAACCGGGGTTTAGACAGGACACGGGTCTTTCCTTAATGTATCAGGCATTAGGGTTCAAATGAAAGCGTTAAGGTCGTAGAGTCGCGGTCATTGCCACGCATGTTATCGACTTCTACCTAAACCAATTTCTTCGGCTCTCAAACCCTTTAGGCGATCTGAATAATTCAAGAACAAGGAGGGGAGGGGAAATCAAAGTGTTTGTCCTGTTTTTACAATTAGAAGCCTGAGGCGATGGACAAGATCACTCGGATGGCCAGATGCCGCTTCCTGCTTACGTCTTGGAGAGTTTGAGACCGCGTTCAATACAAACTGAGACGAGAATCCCACAGAGATCACACATGTCTGTTTTTTAGTGCTAAATCTAATCGAACTAAATCCGCATTGTCGCGTCCTTCGTATGCCTTTTCACATATATTTAGAGCAATTGCGATATTCGGCCGTTCTCATTAGCATTCTCCGGCTTGGTGTAACAGGAGTGTGAGAACAGATTCTGGCTCATTGTCGAGTGCGAACACTGAGTTCGCGGTCATGTGGTGAACAGAACTCGTGTGCGGCTTTCGCTTTGCTTCCGTTTCATTTGATTCGCTTGGTATCACACATTGCTACGTGTATACAAGAATTCAAGTCGCTCCCCCACCACGTTTCTGCTCGAAAACGTCTTCGCACCTGCAAATAAAAAAATTAAAAAAAGACTGACGAGGGGACATCGAGAGGACTTCGATGGCTACATCACTTTGTCAAGTCAAGTCAAGTTTATTTGTATAGCACTTTTCACAACAGACATTGTCTCAAAGCAGCTTTACAGAATTTAACAGTTAAGGTGAACGATGTGTGTTTATCCCTGATGAGCAGCCATGAAGACTGTGGCCAGAAAAAACTCCCTTAGACATTATGAGGACAAAACCTTGAGAGGAACCAGACTCAAAAGGGGAACCCATCCTCATTTGGATGACATCAAGAGTTTGATTATAGTCTTTAAACAATACAGAACACTGGAGAGTGAGAACTAACATGAGCACTGGAGTATAAGGTTATAAGTAATGTTCTTTATACAGTCTTATACAGTCATTATGGTTATAAAACTAGGAGCTACTGAGCAACTCATAAAATAGCTCAACATCTGCGATCATCACAGATCCAACACCAGCTTTTCCATGCCAGAGCCTTTAAACACTCCAGTGTCAAAACTCCACATAAAGTGGGATCCAATTGGCACTGGTACGTCTCTAGATGGTTCGGGATGTTTGCGGGGTCGGCATCTACTTCTTTAAAGGTCCACAATCTTCATGTGGTGGGACGTGACGGGGGCTGGAGCAACCTCAGGATGCCTCGGGATGGGTTGGGACCTATGTGTTAGACGTGTCAACTCATGGAGGTTTTGATTTACGCACATTTTAGCTCGATCTTCACTCATTTTAACTCGATCTCTACTCATTTCGTCTATAAACAACTTCACTTCGGGATCAATAAAGTATTCTGATTCTGATTGATGATTTATATTTGCCCATTTTAGCCTGATTTCCGCACATTTTCAACTTATTCAACTAATTTCAACTCGACCTACACACATTCTAGCTGGATCTTCGCTCATTTCCAATCGATTTTCGCACATTTCAGCTCGAGCTACACTCATTCCATCTCAGTCCACACACACTTTAGCTTGATCTTCTCACATCAACTCGATTTACACATATTTCAGCTTGATGATCACTCATTTAACTCGATCTACACCGATTTTAGCTCAATCTTTACTCATTTCAACTCGATTTACACACATTAGCTTCAGCTACACACGTTTTGGCTTAATCTACATGGATTCTAGCTCAATTTATACACATTTAATCTCAATCTGCTCACATTTCACTGAGGAGAACAGCATCAGTAGAACATTTCAAGTATAAAATCTGCTGTCTGAGCATATGTGAAATCATGAAATCAAGTCTTTCATGACATTTTGCTTGATAATTGGTTCTTTCCGATGAGTTTGCAGTCATCTATTACTTCAGGTTAAGAGCATGACAATACCTGCCCTGTTATCATATTCCCAGGTTGCCAAGTGACAGTACATGCCAGGAAGAAAGAAAATAAATGAACGAAACATGATACACATGCATTTTGTCACCAGATCAAGTAGTCTACAAGTATACAGAAGCAGACAGTTTTCGGGGACGTTTTTGGAAACACTGTAAAAGTAGATCAAGGGATACGTCTCCTGGACTCTGGAAGTAACATGAAGGTCTGAGAAAAGCACACTTTTTCGTCTAGCCATATGTGATGCTTACAGTGGACAAATGAGCATATGTTCAACCACAAATCATATATATATATATAGTTCTAACACATTTTTACACAATCCTTTTTTTTATTATTTTATATTAATTTAGCAGACATGAAAAATATAAAAGGACAAATATGGAATTAAATGGACTCTAGGTTATGTAAGAGTTTTTTGTTCAAGAAGGAAAGTGATGCAGATGACCAATCACTTGGTCTAAATTCAGATGAGAAGATTTAGAATAAGTTGGGCAGGAGAGTGAAGGAAAAGCAGCCAACAAGTGCTGAACATTTCTGGGAACTTCTTAAGATAGTTGGGAAACCATTCCCACTACTGCCTCATGAGGCTGAGAGAATGCCATCTGTCCAAAACTCTCATTAAAGCAAAAGGTGGCTACTTTAAAGAATTGAAGATGTGAAAAAATAATCAATAAATATAGATTTTTAAATGTACTTACGCTCATGCATGCCTGCATCTCATCATGGGCAGCGAGGCCTGTTGCCAGGGGTTACCGACTGCAGCTCTGAATCTGCTCACCTCACCTTCCCGACTGAAATATCTGCAGAGGAATGTGCGGTCTGACCAGGTTAACGCTACTAGCTTGGTTTCTGAATTGGAATTGCAAACACGATGCTTCGGCCGGTATTAAGCATTTCCCCAAAGATTCTGCTGCATGGGTTTAATTCTACATTAATTAAACAGGCATTAGGAAAAGTCAAAAGGGATCTATTAATTTTGCTTTCGGATTCTCCAATACTAAAACGATCACTAATTTATTATATATTTTACCCTGCATTTCTGTTAGCTTACAAAATATACATCTAGCTCTACAAGTCATCTGATCTGTTTTTGTCTTCAGTTTTTGGACCTCTTTCCATTCTTGCCTGTCTCTGTTTGTTCTGGTTGTTTTTGCACTTCTTGATTTGGACATGTTGAACTATGTTTATTTTTTTATAAAACCGCCTAAATAAACCTGCATCCGCATCTGTTGAGCCACGTGACAAGCCCGAAAGTGTGAATATCAAACACCTAGAGTACATGTTGTTAGCATTAAAGAACGATTTCCTCCTTTTTTATGAATTCCAAGCACCTTATGTACTTAAATCATTCAAACTTGGTTTCATTTATAATGTTCTGAAAGCATGAGTTGGAGTCATGTACAGCAGGGGTCCCCAACCTTTTTTGCACCACGGACCGGTGCCATTAAGGTGTGGCAGATAAATACAACAAAATAAAATGATACGACCATAAAAACTGGTATTTTCTAAATCTAATAATGAACGTGAATCCACTGTGTTGTTTTTTGTTCATTTAGCTTGCTTGGGGGTTTGAATTTAGCGATAATGTATGATGTGTTAGCGGCCGGAAGAGCTCCTTTAAGAAGGTAGAGGATGGAGGTAAGACCGAGGCATCATGACATGCATCAAGAGTGAGTCAAGCCCGGGGGTTGGGGACCACTAATGTACAGTATATCTGACCAGTTCTAACTGAAGGTGGGGTACGTTTTTCAAGCAAAAAAATTACTTATTGCAGTGAAAGTTCAAAAAAATTATTTTCTTTCGAATAAAGTAGAACCTCGTTACTTACGATCTCGATGGTTCGCGACTTTTCATTTGGAACCGGACTGAGAGTAATTTACAAAAAATCTGATAGTTCACGAGAAACTATTTTATTATTGTATAATTCTTTTGAAGTAGTAAATAAAACATTTATGACAAGTAACTCAGTTTTTGTTGAGTTTACGTTACACTACATGTACAATTTCCCTTCCCCCTTCCCATTTTTTGTTACACCCAAGGGGTTATAGAACATAAACCCCGCGGATATCGAGGTTGCACTGTATTGTGAGGGTTTTTTTCTACCTCCTAGCGTTTTCTTCCTACCATTATTGTCACTTGGTTGTTTGTCCAGTTAACTCCTAGGTCTGAGCAGGTCTGTCAAGGCTGATGTTGATCTTTTCTGGAGTATCTGCATCCTGAAAATAACTTTTGCCCTTTGTTTTGTTCACAGCATGTTTCTCTGGTTGACTGTAATGCTACAAGTGGACACATTCACCAAAGGAACGTATTCTACCGTGCATTCATGGGGGTGCATTGGGGTGTTTATCTTTAGCATTTCTAGCCTGGCAAAGGAGTTGTTCTACTATCGTCATATCTGCACGGGTGGTTTACCTGCACTCAGAGCTGTAGTGCCCTCATGTCTGTTGGCTGAGCGGTCAGTTTGATTTCAAGTCTATTTTTTGCCTCCTGTTTTTCTTGCCAATGCGGTTACCAGCCAACTCCAAACCCAACAGCCAGCTCTCAGTATGAGCTTACTCTGAGACACTTAATGTCATTCAAATGCAACTATTTTTTAAGTTGATATTCCTCCTCTTTTGGAGTTAAGAATATCACACTTGGAGAAAAATACAATCTGTCTTCTTCCACTTACATTTCACAGATGCCCAGGTAAGGTAAGTAAGGTGTTTTTTACTTGTCACATGTACTTGCCAGCACAGTGAAATTCTTTTTTCACATATCCCAGTGATGTTAGGAACCTGAGGTAAGAGCACCATGATGCGAGCAACCATGATGCGGCACCCCCTAAGGGTTAAGGGGCCCTAAGAGTGGCAGCTTGGTGATACCGAGGCTTGAAGCCCCAACCTTCTGATCAGTAACTCAGAGCTTTACCCACTGAGCAACCACCTCCCTATTACTTCCCTGGTTGCTCCCTTGATTGCTCCCCTGATTGCTGGTCAGAAATAGCTGGTGCATTGTTCTGGATTTTTAATTTAAGGTCTCCTCATGATTTTTTTTTTTGTCACACTGAATAAGCGTGCTAGTAAAAGCCTGCCTGAGTTTTGTTACATACTGTGTAATAATAGCCAGAGTATATGATGATCCACTAGGAAAAAAAGGACTTGGAAGAAGTGGTAGCAGAACAGTCGAGGAGGGGTTCAAGCCTGTGTGTCACCAAGTAGCCACTTTTGGGCCCTTGAGCAAGGCTCCTAACCTTCTCTGCTTCAGTATCATGGGTGTTCCTGTTCTCTGACCCCAGCTTCCTTATATGCAGGGATATGCAAAGAACAAATGTAATGAACATGTGACAAGTAAAGGCATCTATTATTCTTATTCTTGAGTATAATTTTTGGCTATTAGCATAGCATAACATCTAAACCTTCCTTCATTTAGAACCAGCAGAATTTGTTCATCCTGGTATTAAACGAAGCACCAATGAAAACCATGTTATGTGTTTAACTCTTGACCAGAGGTGCCTTTTGTCGAGTTTCAAACTACATAAAAGCTTGCTGCATAATGCAATCACGACTATTCAGAACATAAGAACATCTCTTCTTTTACAAGCTTTCCAATCAAACCTTGTTCCTTTGCTGTACTGTGAATGCATTATAATTTCTTCAGGATTTGTCCAAGCAGTGGTGCTCTTTGACTGTGGAATGAGAGATCCAGTAGCCACCTGTCATATTGGTGTTAAAGGCTGTCACCGGGAGTTTACCCTCTTGACATTTGCTTTATCAGGCCCTCTGCTGTTCTACAGCACACCAGTTTAGCCCTACATTCCAATTCTTTGTGTCCTCGCAACCTTTCTGCCTCCACTGAAATCCGCAGAACAACACCCCCGCCCCTCTACACCCCATCCCTCCCAGATGCCGACCATATCAACAATTTAAATCTGGGCTTTGAAGATGTACACACACTTCCATCAATAATACAACACTGATCCATCATTAATTAGCTTGCTAATTTGCTGAGCTCTGTCCTGATCCGTGTGTGGAGATATTAAACATGCAGCAGGGCCCGTGAGGAACGACCTAATAATGAGTCAGTAAACATAAGGTGCGTTGCATATTAATATTCAAAGGGAGGAAGAAAAAAATAAAACGTCTTCCCTCTCTGTCTCTCCTTCTTCAGTCTTCAGATCTAAGCCATGGGAGTCTCTTGAGTCCCTTCTTCACTTTTCCGCCATGAAGAGATTGTCTCTGACTGTGTGGGTCGAAATTAACACTGATCCTCTCTGGCTGTTTTATTAAAACAAGTGGAGGTGGTGTCCTCTTCCACTTTTATGCGTGTGTGTGAGTGAGTGTGCGAGGAAGACTTTACACTTTGAGTGCATTACACTTTGTAATGAGTCGACCGCCTGGTGGAACGAAATGAATTAACACAATAAGGGTCAAGCGTCCTTCAGAAGGCAGTGGGTGTTTGCGAGAGAAATGTTGGCATAGCTATGGAGTACTTGATTCACAGGAATACATGAAGTGAACGATAAAATGCTTTGTGTTATAATAAGAAAATAGTCAAAAGAACAAAAATACTTCTCTGATTATGCTTATTACCAGCAAGTTCGACAAATAATTTTACTTCTCTTACATCACAGCAATTTACTTATACATGTATGGAATTTGGCATGTCTTCCTTGTACCCTGGGAGATGGTGGGAGCAGTCAAGCAGGGTTTGAGGATTGAAGGGAGCATGGTGTAGTGGTAGAGGGTGGAGGGACCAGTCAAGCAGTGGTTAAGGATCGGAGAACGAATGGTGCAGTGTTAAAGGTTGTAGGGACCAGTCGAGCAGTGGTTGCAAATCGGAGGGATCATGTTGCAGTGGTAGAAGATGGATGGGCCAATCGACCAGCGGTTGAGGATCGGAGGGAGCATGGTGCAGTGGTAGAGGATGGAGGGACCAGTCGAGCAATGGTTGCAGATTAAAGGGAGCCCTATGTAGTGGTGGAGGATGGAGGGACCAGTCGAAGAGTATTTGAGGATTGGAGGGAGAATGGTGCAGTGGCAGTTGATGGGGGGACCATTTGAGCAGTGGTTGAGGTCTGAATGGAGCATGGTGCATTTTTGGAGGATGGAGGAACTAGTCAAGCAGTGGTTGTGGATCAGAGGGAGCATGATGCAGTGCCAGAGGATGGAGGGATCATAACGGCATCTAGTTTTGTAGGCGAGCTTCAACCACCCCTTCAACCCAACACCACCTACTACTATAGCAACACCACCTACCCCAACACCACCTACCACCATAACCACCATGCCACCCCAATAACACATATTACATAAGACACCACCTATTATTATAGCCACCCACGCACCCCAACACCACATATTATTATAAAACACCACCTATTACTATCACGACCCATCCACCCTAACACCACCTATTACTATAACCACCCACCGGCCCCAACCCACCTATTACTATAAAACACCACCCATCCACCCTGACACTACCTATTACTATAACCACCCACCCACCTCAAAAACACCTATTACTATAACCACACACCCACCTAATACTATAAAGACCCACCCACACCAACTATTACTATACCCCCTACCACCTATTACTATAAACACCCATCCACCACAACCCCACATACCACTATACCCACCGATCCACCCCAACAACATCTATTACTTTGACCACCCACCCACTTCAACATCACCTAATAATATACCCACCAACCCACCCTAACACCACCTATTACTATAACACCACCACCTATTACTATAACCACCCATCCAACCCAACACCATCTACCACTATTACCACCCATCCACCCTCACCCTGCCTACCACTATAACCACTCATTTACCCTAACCTTTCTTTGTGCAGAAAGAGAGAGAGAGATAGCTCTGCATTATTCCCAGTGCAGAAAGATAGAAAGGGAAAAGGGGAAGGCAGAGAAAAAGGAATATTTGGGTTGCATTGATCTAGTCCACTCTATAATCATTTTGTTCATGCAGGCGATAAATCAGCGGGATGGCATTGCTGTGTTTTGTGAAGGGTACAATACCTCATCAGAACACTGCTGCAGCTCCTGATGGCTGTTAGTTGGCAGCCAGTGTTGGCTTTGTTTCTCCCAGACTGTGTTTAAAACGAACAGCAGAATTCACTGTAAATGCGGTTTTCTGTGGAAGCCCTCAGACTCATTCACATTATTCACATGAAGGGATAAATAAGGATTCAAATACACACTGGGCCTCATTCATCCAGCTGTACACACATGCTGTACTTCACTACTGCATCACAACTGCCCAACAACATCCAATACACAACAGCAGCACATCAATACAAAACAACATCTGATACATAACAACAAAACAATCAATACAAAACACCATTTGATACACAACACACCATTCAATACACAACAGCACCACAACATCCAATACACAACAGCAGCACAACATCAATACAAAACAACATCCGATACATAACAACACAACAATCAATACAAAACAACGTCTGATACACAACACAGCATTCAATACACAACAGCAACACAACATCCAATACACAACAGCAACACAACATCCAATACACAACAGCAGCCCAACATCAATACAAAACAACATCTGATACATAACAACACAACAATCAATACAAAACAACATTCGATACACAACACAACATTCAATACACAGCAGCAACACAACATCTAATACACAACAGCAACACGACATCAGTACAAAACAACACTTGATACATACAGTGCCCTCCACAATTATTGGCACCCCTGTTTAAGATGTGGTCGTGGACTTCTAAAAATTCTCCTTTTTTTTAAAACAACATAGAACCCAAATGCAAAAAAAGAGAAAAATCCAACCTTTCATTTAAGTACATTACTTTGGTGGTAAAAAAATCACACATTTAGAAAAAAAAAAAAACCTTGAAATCATGTGTGCCACAATTATTGGCACCCCTTACAATTCCTCTGAAAAATTTAATTTTTTTTTTTATATATATATTTTTCTGTAGTTGCTAAGGTTGGTCAGGGTATCTAGGGACTTTTAATTAGTAATTCATGATTTCCTGTTTCCCTGGGGTATAAATATGACGTGACACAGAGGCCTAATTCTCTTACCCATTTGTCAACATGGCAAAGACAAGAGAACACACCATTCAAGTAAGGCAGATGTGTGTCGACCTTCATAAGTCAGGCAATGGCTACAAGAAAATAGCCACTCGCCTTAACTTGCCGGTATCTACAGTCAGAGGAATCATTAAGAAGTTTAAAACAACTGGAACAGTGACAAACAAGGCTGAAAGAGCTCCCAAGTTTATCTTGCCACAACGCACAGTGAGGAGGATGGTAAGAGAAGTAAAAAAATTTCCCAAGCTCACCGTCACAGAATTGCATCAAAGAGTGGCATCTTGGGGTCACAGAGTCTCCAAAACAACCATCAGACGCTCTCTACATGCCAACAAGCTGTTTGGGAGGCATGCAAGGAAAAAACCTTTTCTCACTAACACTCACAAACGTAAACGTCTGGAGTTTGCTAAGCGGTACTGGGACTTCAACTGGGATCGTGTGCTTTGGTCAGATGAGACTAAGATTGAGCTTTTTGGCAACAAACACTCTAAATGGGTCTGGCGAATGAGTACGCCGAAAAGCACCTCATGCCCACCGTGAAGTATGGTGGAGGATCTGTGATGCTGTGGGCCTGTTTCTCTTCCAAAGGCCCTGGGAACCTTGTTAGGGTGCATGGCATTATGAATGCTTTGAAGTACCAGGATATTTTAAATAAAAACCTGATGGCCTCTGCCAGAAAGCTGAAGATGGGTCGTCATTGGGTCTTTCAGCAGGATAATGATCCAAAACATGTGGCAAAATCTACACAAAAGTGGTTCAGCAGTCACAAACTCAAGGTCCTCCCATGGCCATCTCAGTCCCCAGACCTCAACCCAATCGAAAACCTGTGGGGCGAGCTAAAGAGAAGAGTGCATAAGAGAGGACCCAGGACACTGGATGATCTAGAAAGAAGAATGGTCAAAAATCCCTCTCTCTGTGTTCTCCAATCTTGTGAAATGTTATAGGAGGAGATTAAGTGCTGTCTTGTTGGCAAAAGGAGGTTGTACAAAGTATTAACATCAGGGGTGCCAATATTAGTGGCACACATGATTTCAAGTTTATTTTTTTTTTCTAAATGTGTGATTTTTTTACCACCAAAGTAATGTACTTAAATGAAAAGGTTGGATTTTTCTCTTTTTTTGCATTTGGGTTCTATGTTGTTTAAAAAAAAAGGAGAATTTTTAGAAGTCCATGACCACATCTTAAACAGGGGTGCCAATAATTGTGGAGGGCACTGTAACAACACAACAATACAAAACAACATCCATTACACAGCAGCAACACAACATCCAGTACACAGCAGCAACAGGACATCAATACACAACAGCCAATACACAGCAGCAACACAACATCCAATACACAACATCAATACAAAACAACATCCAATACATAACAACACAACAATCAATACCAAACAACATCTGATACATAACACAACACAACATCCAATACACAACAGCAACACAACAGAAATACAAACAACATCAGATACACAACAGCAACACATCAATACAAAACAACTTCCGATACATAACAGCACAACAATCCATACAACATCCGATACACAGCAGCAACACAACATCCAATACACAACAGCAACACAACATCCGATACACAACAGCAACACATCAATACACAGCATCCAATAAACAACAGCAACATCACAAACAGAAATACACAACAACATCAGAACACAACTTTATAACAAAAAAACGTCTCTAGGTTACGTATGTAACCCTAGTTCCCTGAGGGAAAGAGAGGCTGCATCAAAACGCTTTGGGAACTCCTCGCATTGTCCACGCTCTGAATCACGTGTGAAATCCAGCTGATAGGCAAGTCGTGATGTCATCAAAGGGCGACGTCTTGAAAACCAGGAAGCTACAAAATTGGTGAGAAGGTAAAAAGAGAAGGTAAGCGCCGCAGGGATACAGGGAGTATAGCCTGTTGATGCGCCTCTCGTTAGTATCACCAACATGCAGGACAGAGGAGCCGGGAGTGGCTTCGATGTCGAGGTCATAGAACCTGACAAAGGTCAAAGGGGTGGACCAGCCCACAGCACTGCATATGTCCTTTAGAGAAACTCCAGCGGACCACGCCATAAAGGCCGACATGAATGCGCCTTGACTCCGAAAGGGCAAACTCCAGGACAGACAGGGCCACGGAAAGAGCCTGTAGTTCCCCGACCCTCTTAAGGAAGAATATTGCCAGAAGAAAGGTGGCCTTTACAGGCAGGTACCTAAGGGCCACCTGGGCCAAAGGCTTGAAGGGGGCTCAGATAGAGCTGCCAACATAACAATCAGAAGTCCCACACAGGCACTCTGGGTCGTATAGGAAACGTATCATAAGAGGGGGTTTCCCCAGCGACTGCCCCACAGGCAGGGTACAATAAGCCAAGATAGTGGACACATAAACCTTTAGGGTTGACGGAGCCAACCCTGTGGCAAACTGTTGGTAAGATAAGTACACTTCAAGGCTCTGTTCTGGCACCGATGTGGTGGAATGAACTTCCCCTAGATGCCTATACAGCGGAGTCTCTGACTATCTTCAAGCGATAGTTGAAAACCTACCTCTTCCTGAAACACTTAAATTAGCACTTTTCAAGTTCGCTTTGTAGAATTCAAGAGTTATATTTATATTTAGTTTGTAATCTTGCACACCAGTGTAGATTTATTCATTGCTAGAGACTCAAAGTGCTTCTGTACGTCGCTCTGGACAAGGGCGTCTGCTAAATGTCACAAATGTAAATGTAAATGAATGAAGCTGGGGCAAGAAGGAACATACAGTCAGAATTCTGCTTGCATTTAAAGATCATGCCTGCACAGATTCACACACAAAGCGCTTACCTGAACAAACGGAAGCAAACGTCGCTTCATCGTTTACCTATTTAGTAACTTCCTGGTTTTCACGACGTCGCCCGCTAACGATGTCATTACTTGCCTATTGGCAGGATTTCACACTTAATTCAGAGCGTGGACAACGCGAGGCGTTCCCAAAGCGCAGCTCGAGTTCCTGAAAGGGAACTAAACATTAAATATACACCCAGATACACAACAGAACCATCAAACACAAAAGTAAGAAAATAAACACTGAATAAACAATAAGCTAAATGGTGACTGTGCATGGTCATTTACAGGTGATGCAAATTTGAATATAAACAAAAATCAGATAAAAAAACGGCATGAATTTAGAGTTAGGTTCAATAGCATTTTCACACGTCTTTAGTTGAAGGTTGATGAGGGAGGCACATTGCTATTCTGTCCACGGCCATGAAATGATGGCACAGATGAACTCCAGATTTCAGCCGACTGAGGGAAATGGTTCTATATGATGCATGTGATGAGTTGAATTTTAAATTAACTGGCAGAAAATCAAAGATTAATGGAGAGATTTCTGCTGGAATGTAATGATGAGCTGTTTTCATATTATTTTAAAAAGCTTGTACTGGATAATAAGTAGAAGCGAGATGAATCGGAACGCCTGCTGTTTAATTCCGACGGAAAATTAATCAAGCCCCAGAAGAGCCACGGTAGCCTCTTTGTGAATAAAAAAGCAAAATATATAAATAAATTAATAAACTAATTAACAAGTCAAACCAATATATCTAATATTATTATTTGTTTCTTATTGCTTATTTACTATCTAATCATTTATTTCTACGAGCATGTTGCCATGAACCCAGCACCATACATGCAGGAAAAAGTGCAAATGTAGAGATTTAACAAGCGTATATGATGAAGGATGGAAATGCATGGGTTGTACAGAAACAAAGTTTTTTTTATGCTTTTATTGCTAAACTTATTGTCATTATAATCAACACATACTGTAATTACATTTTGTGTCTTTAATTTGATTGAATGTGTTATTTGGGGTGTTTCTACTTCAAAATCCAGAACACAATTATTGAAAAGAAATGACTTTTGTTACTTTTGTGGTGTGAATAAGTAAAGTAAAATTGCAGAGCTTTTAGACTGACACATTCATGATACACATTTTGATTCACTTACATATTACCCTAACCTACTAATATAACCACCTATCCATCCTAACCTTCTCTAGCACCATTACCACCCATTTACCCTAATCCTGCCTACCCCATAACCAGCCATCCTTTCTACTTCTTTTTAGCACCATTACCACTCTATACACCCTAACCTTCTCTAGCACCATTACCACCCATTCACCCTAATCCTGCCTACCCCATAACCAGCCATCCTCTCTACTCATTTTTAGCACCATTACCACTCTATACACCCTAACCTTCTCTAGCACCATTACCACCCATTCACCCTAATCCTGCCTACCCCATAACCAGCCATCCTCTCTACTCATTTTTAGCACCATTACCACTCTATACACCCTAACCTTCTCTAGCACCATTACCACCCATTCACCCTAATCCTGCCTACCCCATAACCAGCCATCCTCTCTACTCCTTTTTAGCACCATTACCACTCTATACACTCTAACCTTCTCTAGCACCATTACCACCCATTCACCCTAATCCTGCCTACCCCATAACCAGCCATCCTCTCTACTTCTTTTTAGCACCATTACCACTCTATACACCCTAACCTTCTCTAGCACCATTACCACCCATCCACCCTAATCCTGTCTACCCCATAACCAGTCATCCACTTTGCTCCTCTTTAGCACCATTACCACCCATCCACCCTAATCCCGCCTACCCCATAACCAGCCATCCACTCTACTCTTAAGCACCATTACCAACCCATCCACTCTAACCTTATCTAGCACCATTACCACCCCATCCACCCTAATCCTGTCTACCCCATAACCAGTCATCCACTCTGCTCCTCTTTAGCACCAATACCACCCATTCACCCTAATCCTGCCTACCCCATAACCAGCCATCCTCTCTACTTCTTTTTAGCACCATTACCACTCTATACACCCTAACCTTCTCTAGCACCATTACCACCCATCCACCCTAATCCTGTCTACCCCATAACCAGTCATCCACTTTGCTCCTCTTTAGCACCATTACCACCCATCCACCCTAATCCCGCCTACCCCATAACCAGCCATCCACTCTACTCTTTAGCACCATTACCAACCCATCCACTCTAACCTTATCTAGCACCATTACCACCCCATCCACCCTAATCCTGTCTACCCCATAACCAGTCATCCACTCTGCTCCTCTTTAGCACCATTACCACCCCATTCACCCTAATCCCGCCTACCCCATAACCAGCCATCCACTCTACTCTTTAGCACCATTACCAACCCATCCACTCTAACCTTATCTAGCACCATTACCACCCTATTCACCCTAATCCTGCCTACCCAATAACCAGTCATCCACTCTACTCCCCTTTAGCACCCTATCCACCCTAACCTTCTCTAGCACCATTAACACCCTATTCACTCTAATCCTGTCTACCCCATAACCAGCCATTCACTCTACTCCTTTTTAGCACCATTGCCACCACATCCACCCTAACCTTCTCTAGCACCATTACCACCCATCCACCCTAATCCTGTCTACCCCATAACCAGCCAATCACTCTACTCCTTTTTAGCACCATTGCCACCACATCCACCCTAACCTTCTCTAGCACCATTACCACTTATCCACCCTAATCCTGCCTACCCCATAACCAGCCTATCACTCTACTCCTTTTTAGCACCATTGCCACCACATCCACCCTAACCTTCTCTAGCACCATTACCACTCATCCACCCCAATCCTGTCTACCCCATAACCAGCCTATCACTCTACTCCTTTTTAGCACCATTGCCACCACATCCACCCTAACCTTCTCTAGCACCATTACCACTTATCCACCCTAATCCTGCCTACCCCATAACCAGCCATCCACTCTACTCCTCTTTAGCACCATAACCACCCATCCACTCTAACCCTGTCTTACATCATAACCACCTATCCACCTTAACCCTGCCTCCCCCATAACCACCCATCCATTCAAACCCCTTTCTACCCCATCTACATTTACATTTACATTTGCGACATTGAGCAAAGCGACGTACAAAAGTGCTTTGAGTCTCTAGCACTGGTACACTAGATCACAAACTTAAGTTAAATCAGCCTACAACTCTGTTGATTTTTTTTTAACAAAGCAAACTTGTAAAGTGTTAGTTTAAATGTTTCAGGAAGAGGTGAGTCTTCACCCGTCGCTTGAAGATTCCCACATTGAGGGGAAGTTCATTCCACCACCTCAGTGCCAGAACGACATCTACCACCATAATCACCCATTCACTGATTTTCAGGAAACATTATCATTTATTTCACCCTTATTGCTAAATTTTTCTGTTTTTTACACTTTACAGCTTTATATATTCCATATTTCGTATGCGTATTCAAGCGTCAGTTTATAGAATTTGAAAATGTCTTGGGAAATCTCCATGAACATGCTTTTTATCTGAAAAAACAAAATGGTATCACTCTATTGAATGAATACTAGAGTTCAGAATACTTGTATAACCAGTGTTTGCAATTTGTATTTCATATGACTCCATGCATCTTTTCCAAAACCAGAAATATTTCGACCCTATGCATCTTCTACCATCTCTCTCTCTTTTTATTTCTTTCTCTATATATTTTCCTCAACCATTTAATCTTTAACCCACACCCCATCCTTAGTAAGATATGATCGATGGCCATTCAGTGTTCTGTATATTTATTTAACATTGATTTTTTTTAATGCTAGTGGATATTCCATTTAGTTGGAATGCTGTGGAGGAGATTAATAATATTGACAAAGATGTACACACTATGAATAATAGATATTTAATTCAGACTAATAAATTCATGGTTAAATCAGAATTTTGATCGTAGGCAGAAATGACTGAACTGGGATTGAATGGATAGATTTTGCCACATGGCTCTATAAAATGTTACCCAACAGAGGTTTGTTTTGTTATTGCATGTTTTTGATACCCAAGGTCAGGGTTGCCAGGTGTTCTTCTGGCTAACTGCATTGAAAAAAGATTTATGGCCCAAAAATGGAGACTCATGAATGATTATGTTCCACAATATACTTTTTATTTACCTATTATGTACCATATAATTCTGAAATCCCTCAAAAACCTATAGACCTAGACACACTGTCTGCACCTACTCCCTTTGTTTGTCCTAGTATGTATTTACAGATACTGACTACATTAAATTCTAATTATATGCTTTAAAACAAGACCTGGGGAGCGATAATGTATTTTAAAATGATCACAGAGACCTTGCTTTTTTACCGCTCATCATGCTTCCTAAACTAGTTTAATCTAGGATAAAAAAAACATGACTCTGGGTTTAATGGTTAATAAAAAATATCATACAGCCACTAAATCGTAAGGTCTATAAAACGCTAAGATTTCTAGGGTTACTGCTACTTCTAGCTGCTACTGAAATAGAAATTTGTGGCATCCAACCTTCCGTTTATTTATCTTTCCATCCATTTATTCACTTCCATCCATTCATTCACCAATCTATCCACTGACCCATCCATCCATCTAACCACCCAAACACCAATCCAGTCCATCCTTCCACCCATCCGTCTGTCCGTCCGTCCGTCCGTCCATCCATCCATCCATCCATCCATTCCTCCATTCATCCATCCATTCCTCCATCCAACTATCCACAACCCAGATGAAGACAGGTTTCCTCTTAAGTCTGGTTCATCTCAAAGTTACTTCCTTATCCCCTTTTGGGAAGTTTTTTCTTGCCACAGTTTTTCTTGCATAATAATGAGTCAAACACTGATTGATGTCTATTAAAATTGTCATGAGCCTGAAACCTTAAAAAGAAAAAAAGTGCAAATGGGGCCACGGGTGTTGTGGCGAGTCTGGAGTTTTTACCATCATTTATTCCTTTAAAAATCAAAACAAGTGTAAAACAGAGCGCACGCTCGGCCCTGATTGGTGACTCGCTGCGTATTTGATCCTCATAAATAAAACGAAAACGACTGATTTTGCAAAATGTAGTTGAGTAAAAAGTAAAATATTTTATATAAATGTAGTGAAGTTAAAGCCTCCTTAAATGAAAATACTTCAGTAAAGTTCAGATATGCAAAAAAGCTACTTAAATACAGTAATGTATTATATTTACTTCCTTACTGTCCACCACTGACAGCCTGAAGGGGAATAAATCTGAAATGGGATCTTCCAGTGTCGCATGTTTGCAGTGGTCAGGTATACACATATATTTGGATGTATTGTGTATCCTGCTAAAAAAAAAAAAAAGAATATTTGCGCTTTTTCTTCAGTATAAAGGTGTTTTGCGCCTTAATGGGGAAAAAACGTGCAGTCTATTATTGACATTACTTTGTGACAGAGTTCTAGCTTTTTAGTTCAGAGTTTTTGCTGACCTCTGCTCTTTCCCACACTCACGCCCTGAAGCTGACATTGATACATGGACATATTAGTTTAGCTAAGAATAGATTTCTCTCTGAACTGCATTATAATAAACAAAAAAAATCATGCCAGTCAATGCTAATAGAACTAGCAATGATTCATCCGGCATGCAGCAATTTAACAGCACAAACAGTCCATACGCTGTGTACCACTGCTGAATTTCATTATCACCATGATATTTTCCCAATGAGAAGTCACAAACTGTACTCATACAGCCCTCCTGTTGAACTGTTTTTTTTTCTTAAACCCAAATTGAACAGCAGTGAAACAGGGAAACAAAAACCTCAGGAGCTCTGACAATCAGAGCCAAGCGAGTTTGATTAGGACTGAGCGTAAACTCCACAGGATGCAGGGACACCTGGAGTTTGGGAATCCCTGCTGGAGGCTGGTGTTAAATTTCATCAGATCCTAAGATAACATCTATTTTTGACAGTCACAGAGATTGCTCTTTTGGAGAAAGTCTATTTACTTGTTTGGAAACACTATAAATCACGTGTGTCAAACTCGAGGCCAAATACAGCCTTGCAAAAATAATATTGAACCAGAATGCAGTATCTACTACTCAGCGTTTTATTAAATTGTAATGTAGAGACCTCACACACACACACACACACACACACACACACACACACACACACACACACACACACACACACACACACACACACATATACACTCTCAGATCTCACAATGCTGATAAGACGAGTTGAAATGAGTGCCTGTCTGGTGAGTTTGAAATGAGAGCTAAATGAATGTAAAAGTGTTGCTTTTTAGTGTGCTTGGCTTTTTAACTTTAAATGCTTTATTGTATCACTTAAGGCAGAGAGCAAGTTGATTTACAACAAATAAGAGGAAAATTTTAATGTTTTAAACTCTATTTCTTAGAATCATATACATTATTTTTAATATTGGAAAATAATAGGAATTCTTAAAAAGGGCTTGCACTAGTATTGGTAGTATTAGTTTTCCTTATGATGAACGCAAAGTTTATTAATTTTCGACAACTAATCCTGTCACCTATCCATCCATCCATCCATCCATCCATCCATCCATCCATCCATCCATCCATCCATCCATTTACCCACCAATCCATCCATCCATTCATCCATCCATCCATTTACCCATTCACCCACCAATCCATCCATCCATCCATCTATTTACACATTCACCCACCAATACATCCATCCATCCATCAATCCATCCATCTATCCATCCACCCATCCATTTACCCATTCACCCACCAATCCATCTATCCATCCATCCATCCATCCATCCATCCATCCATCCATCCCACACACTTATCAACCCATCTATTCATTCATTCATTCACCCACCAATCCACTCATCCATCCTTTCATCCATCCAAAGTGATATCAACATGGAAAACCTTCCAGAAAATATATATACAACATGTATTCTCATATATGATCAATATATTTATGCACGTCAAAATGGAGCAGTGTGATTGTAAGGTTTAAGAAGTACTAATAGTAGTTCTTAAAATATATACTGTAAACAGTATAAAAATGTTCATGTATTTTAAGAACTACAATTATTACTTCTTTTTCCTGCTACTTGAAACACATTTTTCCTTAGCATACCAATTTTATCAGCATTTTTTATGTATTTTATATATATATAGTATATAGATCTAGTATCTAGTAAATAAAAATAAAAAATGTATTTTATATATATATATATATATATATATATATATATATATATATATATATATATATATATATATATATATATAATAATAATAATAATAATATTAATAATATAAATTTGCCTGTTTTCTACTATGATTATTATTACTTTTTTTTATATATATATATATATAGTTTTGGTATTTCTTCTTTATTTTATTTTATTTTCCACTGATGTATTTGTTCATCATCACATCATTCTAGCTTATTTCCCAACAACAACAACACCTCCCATTGTGTTTTATTCCTTATTGACACTCGGAGGAAACGTTGATTACGCGAAGGGAAAGAAATCTGATTTCTGTATGTGTATAATAGAAGTCATTGTCAGACCTGCTATACAGAATGAAATTACTTTTCTTTGTAAACATGACATCGGGTTACAGTTTCACAAAATGTTAAAATTGGGTTTTTGAAAACATTAAAACTGCTGTCATAAAGGGAAAGAGTGGTGTTTAAATTGGTAAAAAAAAAAAAAAAAAAAGGGAAGCTTGATTGTAATAATGGTTGACATTGAGTTTTTGTTGGAAAGGCATTTGTCTCTGTGCTGCCCTTCAGAGTCTTGGTGTTCATATATTTGCATTTTTTTTCCAGCATGGACATTACAGAGAATACGCAATATTAAAATGATCTTATTATTGATTTCCAGTGTGGCATGGCTTTCATGCACAGTTGCTCATTTTGTGTGTGTGTGTTTCCTGGAGGTGTGAATGTGTGCAAGCCATCGCTAACAAGCCATTGGTTATTCATTTCCTTCTGCTGCTGGCTTCCTGCCCTTAATCTAGTTTCTGGCTATAGTGTGATTTATAAACTATGAATTATTTAAAGTGAGGAAACACTGCCATAACAGTTGAGTCAGCATATATAGAGCGGAGTATGTTCATTCCGCGGGAGGCCTTCTTGCTTTACGTTTCCTGCATTCATAGAAAATGTGTCTGTTTTATGTCTGCTTACAACGAGCTCCTGAAAAGCGACAGACATGAACAGTTACCATTTTAACGCATATGCGTCGCTAATCTGCAATAAATTCGACATTTTGTAGTTTAAATGTTTTGTTTCAATTCTTTCAAGGCGTAAAAAAAATAATGGAGGATTAAAGTAATTATTTACTCAGATATGTTAAAAGACTTTAAGTACCGAGTATTTTTTGAGATAACGTTTGTATCCAGACCTCTGCTTCTTGTCTTTTCAGCTGCTCCCCTTAGGGGTCACCACAGCGGAACATTCGCTAACATTCCCAAATATGAACCAAATACTTGGTGCAAAGCTAGCTCCATGAACATATGGTCTACAGGGTTTGGTATGGAACATTTTGAGTAGTCTACAAACACCTTTGGGATGAATATAAAAATGGACTGCACCCTATACCTCCTTTCCTCAACTACATCAGTACATTAAATCTTCCCTTCACTTGAACTAGTGGATTTGTTGTTATTTTAAGTAAATAAGAAAAAAGTAAAGCTTTTCATACATATGATGTATGTATTTATATACTGTCTGGAGACGTCTGGACAGAAATTATTTTCATGGAAGACTGCAGCCAAAAACGCATACCCCCAACATTGAAAAAGGCTAAGTGACTCAATTATGCACAAAAAACACAGGAACTGGGGAACAAAAAAATGGCAGCAGGTGTTCTGGACTAATAACTTAAAATCTGAAAGTTGTTTGATGAAGTGCTGAAGAGAGGTACATTAATAAGTGTCTGCAGAACAGAGTGAAGCATGGTGGAGGTTTCTTGCAAGTTAGGGGCTGCATTTCTGCAAATAAAGTTAGAGATTTGGTCAGGATTAATAGTGTCCTCAATGCTGTGAAATGCAGGCAGATACTTATCCATCATGCAGCACCATCAGGCAAGCGTCTGATTGGTGCCAAATTTATTCTGCAGATGGACAACATCCCCAAACATACAGCCAATGTCATTAAGAATAATCTTCAGTGTAGAGAAGAACAAAGTCCCGGAAGTAATAGCTTTGGCCCCTACAGAGCCCTGATCGCAACATGCCCACCAGATGGACACCACATCCTCCGGACTAAAGAGGAGCGGGATCACCCTGCTTGTTATCAGCACTCAGTTCGAAAAGCCACATCTCTGAGGGTATGCGAGGGCATTAGGGTCTTGCATAGTTGAGCAAGACAATACTAACTGTATAGTGCATTTATTACAATAGCATGACTTTATAGCAGTAAAAAAGGATACAGTGCTGTGGAGGATTTTTGATCCACACATCTATGCAGAATTGTTGTAATTAAGCTTAGACTCATTGAAAGTTAGCGCAAACGCTTAAATGAAGTTGTTGCTGCTAAGGGTGGACCAACCAGTTATTAGGTTTAGGGGGCAAACACTTTTTCACACAGGGCCAGGTAGTTTTGGATTTTGTTTTCCCTCAATAATAAAATCCTTCATTTAAAAACTGCATGTTGTGTTCACCTGTGTATCTTTTACTAATATTTAAATTACTTTGATGATCTGAAACATTGAAGTGTGACAAACATGCAAAAAAATAAGAAATCAGAAATACACACATGTTTATACATAGTAGATGCTAAACTGCATTTCCCTGCTTAGGAGTCTGCGGAGCACAAAGGCATTTAAGGCTGTATCTATCTGTAAATACAGTCTGTAGATGAGCTGTTACTATAGAAAGCATAGCAATACAATAAGCACATGAATATAAAGCTGTAATTTGGCACCTTCACACGAATCACATCTGAGAATTAAACAGCGCTATGGTGTAATACAAGTCATTTCTTTGTTAGGAATAAAAATTTGAAAGCTCACAGATGGGAAATAAAACCCGTGATACACTTGTCAACTGTCAGATAATTGAAATCCAAATAATGTGCAAAGTAGAAGTGTCTGTTGTGCAACTGCTGAAGTGCTAAAGAAAAAAAAATAATACAAAAAAAGGCCAGTTGAGTGGACATTTGTTTCATGATTGAAAAACAAATTGGGGTAGCGAATCTGGCAACATACAAGATTGCGAAACTTCATTGTGCAGGAGGCAGCGAGCATCACAGCTGAAATAATAGGGATTAAAGCACTGCTGTGAACTCAGAAGATTGCAATGTTTAACATAATATTAACACAATAGCAAGAGAGAGACATCAGCCAGTTAACCGTGACATGACAAATACGATGATGGAGAGTTAAACCAGTGACAAAAACCCCTAGAATTCCAGACCAGATTGTCTGTAAGCTGTGACATCACTATAAACAAACAGGTACTTCATAGACTTAAATGAACGCTGGCTAACAATCAGATCCAACCGTACACATCTGATCCAGAATTGGATCCTGAGTCTGAAATTAAACACCAAGAACTGCAGCGATGATGACTACAGCAAGATGTGTCTTTATGGTAATTACTGAATGAGGTTCTCCTTTCCTCACATTCAAAAACACACTTCTTTGGGGACTTTCTTTTCGAGCAACGCTGCTGACGACTTCCATAACCAAATGACGCATGTTGATGGGTGTGAAGATACCACTGTTCCTGCCCTTCCCCCCTTCGTGGATCTACCCACTTCGTCCAGGCCTGCCTCTGGATAGTGTTCTCTTCGACTGGAGGCCACTCTGTGCAGCTTGGAATGGTTTCTCATTAACGCCTTGGGTGTTTCCATGAAATTCCGGAGTAAGGACGGATTTGGACTGTAGTTAATGTCAACAGTCTGCTACATTGACTCAGGACTTCTTTTCACTTCTGATCATCTTCACTGTACCATACAACATCATATATCTGCTATAAATGGACATTCGGTGCAACCCAGATGAGGATGAAGTTCTTTCTTGAGTCTGGTTCCTCTCAAGGTTTCTTCCTTATGCCATCTCGGGGAGTTTTTCCTTCACCACAGTCACCACCGGCTCCCTCATCAGGGACAAACTTACACTTATAAAGAACATATTTACTTTTAATCACCACATGTTCTGTGTAAAGCTGCTTTGAGACAATGATCATTGTTAAAAGCGCAATACAAATAAAAATGAATTGAATTGAATTGAATCTCGCTCTGATTGCATCTATGAGAAGTGCCCATACCAATTCATGACATCATGAAGGAACATATAAAAAAATAATTATATGAAGGTGTATTCGGCAGAGAAATACATTGTTCTATCATACATACAAATCATTTATGCCCATATTTAGAATGAAAATCCAACTCTTTAATAGTGTAAAAAAACTCAGAATGCATGAAATAGTATTAGAACCACTCACATACACCTTAAAGTTGGATTGCATTCGCTTCTATTTACTATATAGAACATTTTACGCTCAAAATTTTTTTTTTTTACGCATAATTCCAGAAGCACACAAAAAGAACAGTCATTTAAATTTAAATATTTTTTGTAAACCTTTATACTATTCATATCATTAAACACCTTTATATTTACTATATGGACAAATGTGCACTATTTAAACATCCCATTCCACATTTAGTCCCCATTTATTGTTATAACAACCTCCACTCTTCTGGGAAGATGTTCCAACTAGATTTGTGGAGATTTGTGGTTTATTCAGTCAATGTCAGGTACTGATGTAGGTGAGGTGAGAAGGTTTGGGTTGCAGTCGTGTTGAGTAGAGTCGATGTAGGAGATCGATAGCAGGAGATCTTCCACTCCAACCCATGTAAAGCGTATCTTCATGCTAGAACAGGTTGGGTCTCCTATACAATTGTGTCTCTTAACAGTTTGGGAGAAAAACAAATATGGATGGAAAAGTCAGATGTCCTAATACTTTTAATTATTTAATTTATAAGGTGAGTACTGAGGTGTGAAGGGTTCCCCCCATTGACATCCCCCATCCCCACCCCAACCTGTGAAGGGGCTGAAGGCGAAACAGTTGAAATCTTCTGTTCTAGTCATTTGTGAGTTTACAACTTGATGGTGAAGAATCACAGTGAGATCCCAAACCTTTGCTAAGGAGTATTTTAAACACAGTTCAAGTTAACAAACAGAAGACCGAGGTCAGTATGCAGACATCATGTGCTGGTGTGTGATCAGTGAGAGTGATCATTTCATTGACCACTCAGTTAAAGTATGGCAGCAATAGACCTGCTCACAGGGATGTAATCAGAGACACAGAGAGCTTTTATTTCCCGAATGAATGATCTCAGACAAGATTCCTTTTAGAAAGGAGACTAAGGTTCTGCTATGTTATGAGGTGAGTGACTGTGTGTAGGGTCACTTCACCTGGAGGATTCCACAAGTGCTTCATGGCTCGAGTATGCACAATGCTCATTAATAAGAAAAAGATACAGTACATTAATATTACTGCTGCTACTATTATTACTACGAATCTGAGGTGCAAAAACAGTATGCAGTATATGCAGTGTTTAGGGGCATCGGAAATTTCCCTCATTTCATACTTTAAACATTGAACATCCGTAAAATTGTTTTTTGAAAATATTAATTATTCTCCTTCACTAGTATTTTACTTATGTACTTACCTCGCTCCCAAGTTTCATTATTTGCTTAATTGTTGTATGTCACCTATTACCAATCTAAACTATTTTACTTTTTGAAAGAATTATTTTATTACATGAAATATTTAATTAAATATCTCACATTAGTTTTGGACAATTGAGTATGGAAAAAAATGTGGGCACTAATTACTGCTTATAATGGCTGACACACACACACACACACACACACACACACACACACACACACACAGGCCAGATTGGTTAAGGATAATGGTGCTTAATGGAAATGTTACAAGGAGGAAAAACACTGCTATAATAAAGGGACAGGAATAAAGTTTCGCTCATTAACATAACCAGAAAGAGTATTTCTAAATTTCCCTTTCTCTCATTCGCTCTCTCTTTTCTCTCTCTCTCCCTTCATATTAGCAATGAGTGGCCATTTACCATTTTCCATTTGACTGATCTTTGTAGCTGAAGGTGCCGCTGAGCTAATAGATTAAAATCCTGAAATCAGAAGGAGCTTTATGAAGGTAATTAACCGCTCATATCTCCATGCTGAGCACGTTACCGTGCGTGAACAATGACTAGCATAATGCTAATATGCTAACACACACTACACGCTACAACATGTCCTATTAAATGACAGCATTCTTGTGGTATTTATCTGTAATGCAGTAACGCACTTGGTTGAGTGAATGCTGTAGAATTCAAATGGATGCTTTTCAAAACCTGTGATAAACAAGTTGTGGAAAAAAAGGCTGTTTTATTCAGATGTTAAATGGATTCGCACATAGATGCAAAAACAGCACGATTTACATGATTATATTTTTAAAGAAAAATGTATAATACTTGTTTTTAAACATCAAAATACAATATATGGACACAAATATTGGGATTCGTTTTTCCCCACCAATATGTTGTTCAGCCCCAAACTGTAGGCACATGGTAGATCAGTGAATAGGATACTTGATATTAGCTCAGAAGGTTGCCAGTTTAGATCCTAGCACCACCAAAATGCCACTGCTGGGCCCCTCAAGCCAGGCCCTTATGCCTCATTTGCTCAGAAAAATAAAATAAAAATAGACAATTGTAATTTGCCATATATACATGAGGCAGTTTTAGGAACATTAAACTTTTCCTTCACAAGACCTAGAAGACCCAAACATGTTCCAGCATGACAATGCCCCTGGGCACAAATCCAGCTCCAGGAAGACATGCTTGACATGAGATGGAGTGGAAGATCTCCTGCTATACAGCTCCATTGCTTTTAAACACCTTTGGGATAAATTGGAACTCTGACTGCATTCCAGGCCTCCTCACCTCACCTATATCAGTACCTGACTGCATCCAAAGACATTCTAAAGAATTGTGTGCCTCCAGCTTTGTTGTAACAGTTGTGAGAAAACCAACTATGAATATATACCGTGAGGAAAATAAGTATTTGAACACCCTGCTATTTTGCAAGTTCTTCCACTTAGAAATCATGGAGGGTCTGAAATTGTCATCGTAGGTGCATGTCCACTGTGAGAGACATAATCAAAAAAAAAAAAAAAATCCAGAAACTATTTATTTGTATGATACAGCTGCAAATAAGTATTTGAACACCTGTCTATCAGCTAGAATTCTGACCCTCAAAGACCTGTTAGTCTGCCTTTAAAATCCACTAAATTTATTATCCTAAATTAGATGCACCTGTTTGAGGTAGTTAGCTGCATAAAGACACCTGTCCACCCCATACAATCAGTAAGAATCCAACTACTAACATGGCCAAGACCAAAGAGCTGTCCAAAGACACTAGAGAAAAAATTGTACACCTCCACAAGGCTGGAAAGGGCTACGGGGAAATTGCCAAGCAGCTCGGTGAAAAAAGGTCCACTGTTGGAGCAATCATTAGAAAATGGAAGAAGCTAAACATGACTGTCAATCTCCATCGGACTGGGGCTCCATGCAAGATCTCACCTCGTGGGGTCTCAATGATCCTAAGGAAGGTGAGAAATCAGCCCAGAACTGATCAATGACCTGAAAAGAGCTGGGACCACCGTTTCCAAGGTTGCTGTTGGTAATACACTAAGATGTCATGATTTGAAATCATGCATGGCACGGAAGGTCCCCCTGCTTAAACCAGCACATGTCCAGGCACGTCTTAAGTTTGCCAATTACCATTTGGATGATCCAGAGGAGTCATGGGAGAAAGTCATGTGGTCAGATGAAACACTAAACGTGTTTGGAGGAAGAAGAATGATGAGTACCATCCCAAGAACACCATCCCTACTGTGAAGCATGGGGGTGGTAGCATCATGCTTTGGGGGTGTTTTTCTGCACATGGGACAGGGCGACTGCACTGTATTAAGGAGAGGATGACCGGGGCCATGTATTGCGAGATTTTGGGGAACAACCTCCTTCCCTCAGTTAGAGCATTTAAGATGGGTCGAGGCTGGGTCTTCCAACATGACAATGACCCGAAGCACACAGCCAGGATAACCAAGGAGTGGCTCTGTAAGAAGCATATCAAGGTTGGCCTAGCCAGTCTCCAGACCTAAACCCAATAGAGAATCTTTGGAGGGAGCTCAAACTTCGTGTTTCTCAGCGACAGGCCAGAAACCTGACTGATCTAGAGAAGATCTGTGTGGAGGAGTGGGCCAAAATCCCTCCTGCAGTGTGTGCAAACCTGGTGAAAAACTACATGAAACGTTTGACCTCTGTGATTGCAAACAAAGGCTACTGTACCAAATATTAACATTGACTTCCTCAGGTGTTCAAATACTTATTTGCAGCTGTATCATACAAATAAATAGTTCAAAAATCATACATTGTTATTTCTGGATTTTTTTTTTAGATTATGTCTCTCACAGTGGACATGCACCTACGATGACAATTTCAGACCCCTCCATGATTTCTAAGTGGGAGAACTTGCAAAATAGCAGGGTGTTCAAATACTTATTTTCCTAACTGTATATACATCTCCATATTTTGATCCATCTATCCATTTTGATAAATTTTCCATCCATCCATTCATTCATCCATCCATCCATCCATCCATCCATCCATCCGTCCATCTTAAAACAGCCCATCTCACATCAACAATCATTCCACAATCACCAATCTCCTCATTCCTATGTTTGATATTAACATCTGAAGAACTGAAGCTCTTTACCTCTTACCTTCACTGCCACATGATTGACTAATTACATGATTGTATTAACATGCAGCTGTGGAATAAAAGTGGATGATGAGCCTATTGGGAATGCATTATCACACCTTAAAGCAGTGTTTTGTTCAACTCACATGAGGGCCAAAGGTACAGCAAAACATCAATGTCAGATTTATCGTAACACAAAGCGTGTGCAGTTACAGCATTCAGAATAGATCTTATCAACAAACTCGCACCAGAACAGATGAACTCATCAATAATAAACAGCGCTTGTAGTTTGCTGCTTTTACTTCAAAGGTTTTTAGACGTGTACAACACAAATTCTACTTTTATGACATTTGGCAGACACACTTCCAATTATCATTTATACAACTGAGCAGTTAAGGGTTAAGTGGCAGCTTGGTGGTGCTGAGATTCAAACTCATGCCCTTCTGATCAGAAGTCCAACAACTTAACCAAGTTGCCTATTTTGAATCGTTTTATACTTGGAAACAATTCTGAAGGTTTTTTTAATCGTAGATGACAAAATAGTAAGACTCTCCAAAACAAAGTTCAAATCTCATATAGGAATTCTACATGGTATTATTCCATAAAGTTATGTTCTGCCTGAGCGCCTAAACTCTTTCAATTTGCACATGCGTTTTTTTAATATTAATGTATTTTTTCCCCTTAACGTGACCACATTCTTAAATAATCAAAAGCTAGATCTATTTGAGATATTTTGGTATTACATAAAAACAATTTATGAGTATTTGTGAACAAGTCAAACATTCGAAATAAGTGTGAATACAAACTGTCTGAAACACAGGAAGGCCATTTCATCACACTTTTTCCAGATTCATTCTATAAGTTCTGAAGGATATTTGACCCTACAGGCCACCCGATATTTACCTACCACTGGGCATTTTATCCACTTTTTTACACTCTAAAGGGGACTCTAGAGAGAACGTTATCAAGTTTTATCTACAATAAGAAAATCATAGGAGGCACACATTTACACCGATTACACCGATCAGCAACTACCTACCTAGTATTGTGTAGGTGCCACCAAAAAAGCTCAGAGGCATCGATGCCTGGGGTCCACAAGACCTCTGAAGATGTGCTGTGGTATTCTGCACACAGATATGACACCTTAATAAAATCCAGAGCCCAAAGATTTCCAGCAGAACATTTCCCAGATCACTGCACACACATCTTCACCTTCACATAGTTTATCTTGGTGCCATCTTTTCGCCATGTAACACACACACACACACACACACACACACACACACACACACACACACACACACACACACACAGCTGTCATTTATGATTCGATTAATTAGACCAGGCCATCCCTTTCAATTGCCTCATAGTCAATTCAATTAGATTCGATATGATTCGATTCAATTTGATTCGATTCGATTCATTTCAATCGATTTGATTCAATTTGAAATCGATTTTTTATTTGTAGTGCACCTTTAAAAGCTTTGCGACAGTCTTTATTGTAAAGCAAAAAAGTGCTATACACATAAAACTGAAGTGAAATAAGTTGAGTTTTTAGAAAGTGTTTCGGTGTTACTGAGATGTGGACAAATATACATTACTTAATTCAGGTAGTGATGTAGGTGAGGTGTGGAGGCCTGGGGTGCAGTCAGAGTTCACATTTTTTCCAAAGGTGTTCAATAACAGGAGATTCATTCCAACCCATGTAAAGCAGAGCTTAATGAAGCTGGATTTATGCACATTGGCAGTCATGCTGGAACAGTTTTGGGTCTCCTGATTAAAGTGAAAGGAAAAATGTGGTAACAGTTTGGATAAGCAAAAAAAACGTTATTGTCATTGTAGTGATACAACTAAATTTGTTATAAGAATTACAAAAATTACACAATATAAAAATTACACAGAAGAATAAACAAAAGATAATTCCAATAAAATATAACAATATATGAAAGGATATATGTGCAGTAGGAATTCCTCAGTTCGAGAACATTGTATTCATCTTTTATAGAGCATATAGCTCTATAATTTTGTTTTTAAATACGATGTATGTTCAATTTGTTTGATTGCTAAAGGACAGTAATTTTTTGTGTGAAATTTTGCACTTTCCCCTGTATGTAGTTACTGCTACTTTTATGGCTATTTAATTATACCCCTAAGAAAGTACAAAAATAGCTGAAAAGATAAAAAAAATTAAGTGTTTTTCAATAGAACTTTCCACCATTAACTCGTATTTCTATCACTGAACTCTTATTTCTATCACATCTCAGACAAAGCCCCGCCCCTACCTCGGCTACTCAGACCACATCTCTGTTACGCTGATCCCAGCATACAGAACACTCAACAAGCGTTAAAGACCAGCTCGAAAGCAGGTGAAAACCTGGCCAGCAGGATCCATGTCTGCTCTCCAGGACTGCTTTGAATGGGACATGTTTAGGGAGGCTGCAACCAATGGCGATTTTATCAACTTGGAGGAGTCCACATCCTGAGTGACCAGCTACATCGGTGTGCATTGATTACGTGAACGTCTCCAAGACCATCAACACACGCTCCAACCAGAAGCTGTGGATGACTGCTAAGGTTCATGAAAATTCCTGTCAGAGTGCTTAGGGAATGTGCTAGCGGATGTCTTCACCGACATCTTTAACATCACTCTGAGCAGCGCAGTTGTTCCTACGTGCCTCAAGACAACGACCATCATCCCAGTGCCGAAGAAGTCTACAGTCTCCTGCCTCAAAAACTATTGTCCTGATGCACTCATACCCATTGTGATGAAGTGTTTCGAGAGGTTGGTCATGAGGGACATCAAGACCCAGCTACCAATCTCACTGGACACCACAAAGTTTGCGTATCGTCCAAACCGTTGCACGGACGATGCCATTTTCAAAACCATCTGGCCCTCACCCACCTGGACAATAAGTACACCTACGTACAAATGCTGTTCATAGACTTCATTTCAGCATTCAACACAATCATCCCCCAGCACCTGATTGAGAATCTGAGTTTACTGGGCCTGAACACCTCCCTCTGCAACCGGATCCTGGACTTCACGACTGGGAGACCTCAATCAGTCCGGATTGGGAACAGCATCTACAGCACCACCACACTGAGCACTGGGGCACCTCAGGGCTGTGTGCTCAGTCCACTGCTGTTCACTCTGCTGACTCTTGACTGTGTAGCAATGCACAGCTCGAATCACATTATCAAGTTCGTAGATGACACGACCGTGGTAGGTTGATTAGCAAGATTGATGAGTCAACATACAGAGAGGAGGTGCAACAGTTAACAGCCTGGTGTGGAGCCAACAACCTGTCTATGAACATTGACAAAACTAAAGAGATGGTTGTTGACTTCAGAGAAGCACAGAGCGGCAATTCTCCATTAATCATCGATGATTAATTCTCCGTGGAGATCGCCAGAGCACCCAATTCCTTGGTGTACATCTGGCGGAGAACTTCACTTGGTCACTTAACACCAGCTCCATCACCAAGAAAGCCCAGCAGCGTCTCTTCTTCCTGAGAAAGCTGAAGAAATCCCATCTTTCTCTCCCCATCCTGACCATGTTCTACAGAGGAATCATCGAGAGCATCCTGAGCAGCCGCATCACTGCCTGGTTTGGGAACCGTCTCGGAACGCAAGACCCTACAGAGGATAGCAAGGACAGCTGAGAAGATCTTTTGAGTCTCTTTCCCCTCTATCATGGACATTTACACCACACGCTGCATCCCCAAATCCAACAGCATTGTGGACGACACCACTCACACACACTCTTCACCCTTCTGCCTTCAGGAAAGAGGTTCTGAAACATTCAGGCCTACCATGCAGACTGTGTAACAGTTTTTCCCTCAAGAACTCAACACACACTCATACTCATTTCACACATCCATGTCTGCAGTACCACCCATATAATATTATTTATTATTACACAACAGTTAACATGCTGTTTTTTTGCACATTCACTTGACTGCTGCTATTGCTGTTTTGCACAACCTTTTTATGTTACATTTTGTGTTATTTACAAGTAAACTCCTGTATCCACTGCACTGTATAATATACAGTGGGTTTAATGGCGGCGCTATTTCGTGTTTTGTATATTTGTCCTACACTATCTTGTGTTGTCTTTGCTCTGTCTTGTCTTGCACTGTTAGCACCAGGTTGCACACGATGCACTTCATGTGACAAGGACACTTAGGACACTTGCTCTGTGATTTTCTATTATGCAGCTTTATGTTGTTTAATGTAGAACCAGGGTTCTGGAGGAACATTGTCTCATTTTACTGTGTACTGAGTCAGCTATATATGGTAGAAATGACAATAAAAGCTTCTTGACTTGACTTGATTCGAAGCAAAAACTAAATAAATGTTCCTGTGCTTTAATGCAATCTTAATTTTTTTTAATTTTGTTTGCATGGAATTGAAGACAAGACACAGGATAGAGGTACATGCATTAGTGTCGGTGTCGGATTTAGCAGTGTAAAGTCCATTCAAATAAATTGAGCGGCTGAATGTAGCGACGCAATAAAAAGCTGCTTGGTGCCGGTCCTCTAGGGGGCGAGAAAAAGAGGGAGTTAGAAGGAATTGGAACAAAAAGAAAGCGCGATGTATTTAACCAATTTTGACCAATGGCATGAAATAAGTACATAGAGAATAACCTCCACTCTTCTAGGCAGATGTTCCACTAGATTTTGGAGTGCGCTTGTAAAGATTTGTTTTTATTCAGCCACAAGGGTAAGGAGGCCTGGGCGTTGAGGTCGGAGTTTATAATAACCCAAGCAGGCCACTTAAGATCTTCCAACCCATTTAAAGCATACCTTCATAGAGCTGTCTTGGGGAAATAGCTCCATGGATAAAATGTTGGACTTCTAATAGGAAGTTCACAGGTTCAAATCTCAGCACCACGAAGCTGCCACTGCGGGGCCCTTCGAACCCTCAACTGCTCAGCTGTATAAGGGCATCTGCCAAAAGTCATGAATGTAAATAGCATGCTGGAACAGGTTTGGATCTCCTCCTGCATCCAAACACATGCTACCACATGCCTCCAACTTTGTTCTAACACTCTGGGGAAGAAGCACATATGGCAGTCAGGTGTCTCAATGTCAATGTGGAGCTTATGCTTTCTAGGATGCTAAACTTTAGATATGAAGATGTGATGCTCAGAAGTGGACAAAATGTTGAAAAACATTTTCTAGTCAAATATGTTTAATATTCAAGCCCCCCTTTTAAACATTTGGTGTCTGAAATAAAAATTCTGGATTTTTTGTCTGAGTGCTAACAGTGTTTAGAATGGAACAAAATGAAGGTATCACATGTGTGATGTATTTAAAAAAAACAAAAAACAAAAAACAAAAAACAAGCTTTTTCTCCCCAGGAGATGGGTGACCATGGAAACACGCAAGGACTCTCCAGCTACGCTGCATATTGAGAAGGTGAAGCTAAAATAGACGTGCTGTTGCTTTTAATATACGCAGAATTGCTGGCAGAGAGAAATGCGCAGTTAAATCGTTTACAGAATATAAAATGGACAAACACAGAATCTTGTTCAATGAAGGCAGTTTAATTTGCTGCCTTGGAAATAAAGTGTATGTGGGGGTTAGTGTGTGTGGATGGGTTTTGTATCGATATACACTATATGAAAAAAAGCAATAAGACAAGAAACTAAAAATCACTGGACTTAACAACTACAGATCAATTGTGCTCACATCTGTGGTCATGAAGTCATTTGAGAGACTGGTGTTGGCTTATTTCAGGACATCACTGGACCTTTGCTGGACCCCCTTCAGTTTGCTTACCAAGCAAACAGGTGTGTGGACGATGTGGTGAACATGGGACTGCACTTCATCCTGCAACAGGGACTTATGTAGGGATCCTGTTTGTGGAGTTCCAGTCCTTAAAGACCATCATCCCAACACTCCTTCAGAACAAACTAACCCAGAGCTCTGTTCCGAGATCTACCTGTCAGTGGATCACCAGCTTTCTGACAGATAGGCAACAGCTAGTAAGACTGGGGAAATTCATGTCAAACCGCTATACTATCAGCACTGGTGCCCCCCAGGGATGTGTTCTTTCCCCTCTACTCTTCTCCCTATACATAAACGACTGCACCTCTACAGAACCCTGTGTCAAGCTCCTGAAGTTTGCAGATGACACTACAGTCATGGGCCTCACTAAAGACGATGATTAATCTGCATTTGAGGTTCAGCAGCTGGCTGTCTGGTGCAGTCATAACAACCTGGAGCTTAACACAATTAAAAGAGTGGAGACGATTGTGGATTTCAGGAGAAACCCCCCTGCACTCCCCCCACTCACCATCATGAACAGCACTGTGGCAGCAGTGGAGTCATTCAGGTTCCTGGGCACCACCAATCTCTCAGAGCCTGAAGTGAGAAAATCACATTGACTTCATTGTTAAAAAGGCCCAACAGAGAAGGTTCAACCTTCCACAGGAGCTGCTCAAACAGTTAAGTCAAGTCAAGTCAAGTTTATTTGTATAGCGCTTTTCACAACAGACATTGTCTCAAAGCAGCTTTACACAAATCAACAGTGATGGTGAATGGTGTGAATTTGTCCCTGATGAGCAGCCGTGGCGACTGTGGCAAGGAAAAACTCCCTTAGATGTTATGAGGAAGAAACCTTGAGAGGAACCAGACTCAAAAGGGGAACCCATCCTCATTTGGGTGACATCAAGAGTTTGATCATAAATCTTCCAACAATACAGAACACTGGACAGTGAGAACTAACATGAGTACTGGAGTATAAGATAAGTAATGTTCTTTCTGCAGTCTTATACAGTCTATATGGATAGTAGCTCCTAGTTTTATGAGCTCAGCATTTGTGATCACCACAGATCCAGCATTAGCTTCTCCATGCCAGAGCCTTTAAACACTCCAGGACGTCCAATGTCAAAACTCCACGCATGTAGCGGGATCCAAATGGCACTGGTACGTCTTTAGATGGTTCGGGATGTTTGCGAGTTCGGCATCAACTTCTTCAAAGGTCCGTAATCATCACGAGGTGGGATGTGACTGGAGCTGGCCAAACCTCAGGGTGTCTCGGGATGGGGAGAGAAAGAGAAGCAGTGGAGAGGAATTAGCGTAGCTGCTGTTCATGATATTAACAGCACAAGTTGATAATGTGCATGTGATCAGATGTTCTGGAGCACAAGGTTATGATATGTGATGTGTGTTATGTGTAGGCTTTGCTAAAAAGATATGTTTTTAATCTACACTTAAACTGGGAGAGTGTGTCTAAGCCCCGAACACCGTCAGGAAGACTATTCCAGAGTTTAGGAGCTAAATGTGAAAATGCTCTACCACCTTTAGTGGACTTTGCTATTCTAGGAACTACTAGAAGCCCAGAGTTTTGAGATCTCAGGGAGCGTGGCGGATTGTAGCGTGTTAAAAGACTGGATAGATACATGGGAGCCAAACCATTTAGTGCTTTATAAGTGAGAAGTAATAGTTTGTAGTCTATTCGAAACTTAACAGGAAGCCAATGTAGGGACGATAAGATCGGGGTTATGTGATCATATTTTCTTGCCCTTGTAAGAACTCTGGCTGCTGCATTCTGAACTAACTGAAGCTTGTTTATTAATGACGCAGGACATCCACCTAGTAACGCATTACAGTAGTCTATTCTGGAGGTCATGAACGCATGGACGAGCTTCTCGGCATCGGATATGGACAACATGTTTCTTAGCTTAGAAATATTTCTAAGGTGAAAGAAGGCTGTTTTTGTAACTTGATTGATATGATTTTTGAAAGACAAGTCGCTGTCTAAAATAACACCCAGGTCTTTTACCGTTGAACTAGTGGTTACAGAACATCCACCTAAATGCAGGTTAAGATGCTGGAGCGTCTGTATACTAGTTTTTGGGCCGATTAGCAAAATCTCAGTCTTATCAGAATTTAAAAGTAGAAAGTTATGGGTCATCCAATCTCTTATTTCCTTAACACACTCAGTTATCCGGGTTAATTGAGCTGTATCGCCTGGTTTAGATGAAATATATAGCTGAGTATCATCAGCATAACAATGGAAGCTAATTCCATGCCTTCTAATAATATTTCCTAACGGAAGCATGTATATTGTGAAGAGCAGGGGTCCTAGAACTGAACCTTGCGGCACGCCATAATTTACTTGCATTAGCCTGGATAGCTCTCCATTTAAATCTACGAAATAGTAACGATCGGACAGGTAGGATTTAAACCAGCTTAATGCCTGTCCCTGAATGCCGATGTAATTTTGTAAGCGATTTAGGAGGAGATCATGGTCTATAGTGTCGAATGCAGCACTAAGATCTAGTAAAACCAACAGCGAGATGAAGCCTTGGTCTGAAGCTAAAAACAGGTCATTAGTTATTTTAACTAGAGCAGTTTCTGTGCTATGACGGGGCCTAAAACCTGACTGAAATTCTTCAAAGATATTGTTCTCCTGCAGGTAGGAACATAACTGGGCAGCGACAATCTTTTCTAAAATCTTAGACATAAATGGGAGATTGGAAATTGGTCTGTAATTTGATAACGTGTTTGGATCCAGATTAGGTTTTTTTAATGAGGGGCTTAATAACTTCTAACTTGAGGGATTTAGGGACGTGACCTAAAGATAGTGAAGAGTTAATAATATTCAGAAGAGGTTCACCAGTTGTATATAACACTTCCTTCAGTAATTTAGTAGGAATTGGATCTAACTGACATGTTGTCGATTTAGCTTTGGCAATAACATTATACAGCTCTTCCTGTCCTATACATGTAAAACAGTGGAGTTGTGGAGTTGAAGGTAACACTGTCTCAGGAGATGCTGTCAGAGGTTGAACTGCCACAATTGTTTTTCTAATGTTATCTATTTTTTCAGTGAAGAAAATCATAAAGTCCTCACTACTAAACTGTGATGGAACACAATTTTCAGAGCCCTGATTTGTAGTTAATTTAGCTACAGTACTGAAAAGGAACCTGGGATTGTTTTTGTTATTTTCTATAAGTTTGCTCAGGTGTTCAGCTCTAGCAGCTTTTAGCGCCTGTCTGTAGCTGAGCATACTGTCTTTATACGCAATTCTAAATACCTCCAATTTAGTTTTCCTCCATTTTCTCTCCAGATTACGTGCTGTTCTCTTGAGGGCATGCGTATGACTATTATACCAAGGTGCAGGTGCTTGTTCTCTAACCTTTTTTAACCGGATGGGGGCAACGGTGTCTAATGTGCTAGTGAGGATAAGGTCTATGTTGTTAGTTATTTCATCAAGATTATTAGTAGTTATGGGTTTACAGTTCTACTCAGCCATCATCGAGTCTGTTTTGGGCTCAGCTTCACAATCAGCCATCAGAAGACTACAGATGACGATTTGAACGGCTGAAAGGATTATTGATGCCCCCCTTGCCCACTCTACAGGAACTGTACACATCCAGAGTGAGAAAAAAGGGCCCAGAAAATCACCCTGGATCTATCAGATCCAAGCCTTATGCTTTTTGAACTTTTGGCGTCTGGCCGACGCTACAGAGAACCAAATACTAAGACATTGAGGCACGAGAGATGTTTCTTCCCCCAAGCAATTTACCTCATGAACACTTAAACGCTTTGTGCAATAATATCTATTTAGTTTATAAAAACATGCCATAACTTTATACTTTTAGTCTTTTTTTATTTATTTGTTTTTTTTTTATTTTTAGTTAAGGGCCTTGCTCAAGGGCCTAGGAGTTGTGGCTTGGATTTAAACCCACAACTTTCAGATCCAAATTCTAATGCTTTACCCACTAAGCTTCTCTCTCCACCCCCTCCCCATATTATGAATGAATGACAAACACTGAGCAGTGAAAGTATTGAAATGAATAAAAAAGGAACATGAGAAAGTGTATGATATTTGGATGACCAGGTCTACAAACTCCATACGTTTTTGTCTAATCCGTTTCGGTGTGTGTCTTCATTCACACCAATCAGCATCGATTCATAGTCTCACCCGGCATTAGCACAACGAACGTGTGTGTTTGTGTTTCGAAGTAAATCCATAATGATTTTCGATTCTCATTACTCAGATCATCCAGAAGCACGTGTGTGTTGTATTGATGCCCGTGTCTGAGAGGCTCTCAATAATGTCCATTCCCTTCCTATAAAATAAAATGATAATAAATAAAACATTTACAACCTGAGATCAACCCTAAGTAAATGAATCAGTGATTATTTTTTACACGTGTTCGCATAAACAGAGAAAAGCCGAATTTGAGGCCTGTGCTTCTCTCAAGGTGATTAGATGTGTGGATGCTGCTGCTGTTAACTATTAAAGTGAGAACTTATTTTAGACTGTATGGACAAAAGTTTGTGGACAAAAGTAAACAGAAGTAAGAATTCCAAGAATACAGAAATACACAGTTGATGTATTTAAAGTATTTAAGAAGACCAAAAATGGAGGTTCTGGAGGTTGGTTCAGGTTTTATATGCAGAAAGCATAAACGGTTTCCTCCCTAACTCGATGTGGGCACTGAGGCAGTTAAGAGCGTGGGGTAAATGTTCTACTCACTGAAGTTAAATGCAGTATGTAGGCAGCATGCCTGATGTAGTCAGAGGTTGTATAAACTGGATTGGTAAGCTGGGACTGGTATTCTTGGTGCTATTATACATACAATTTACATACCTCATGTTGCACACTTAAATATTGTATATATTTCTACATATATTGTGCTCTAAACACATCTTGAAGTAATTGTACAATTTCTATTTTCACTTATAGAGACAAATATGGAGTAAAACTAAATTCCTCCACAGCGATGGAAAAGACACATCCAGTTACCGCAAACGCTTGATTGCAACTGTTGCCACCAAGGGGGCACAACCCGTTATCAGATGTAGGGGGCGATGCATTTTGTATTGGTTTGGGTTATCTTTAAGTAATATTAAACTATCTGTCTGTCTGCATGTATCTGTCTGTATTTATGTATGTATGTATTTTTTTTTATCTGTCTGCCTTCATCTATCTATCTATCTATCTATCTATCTATCTATCTATCTATCTATCTATCTATCTATCTATCTATCTATCTATCTATCTTTCTATCTGTCTGTCTCCATCTATCTATCTATCTATCTATCTATCTATCTATCTATCTGTCTGTCTGTCTGTCTGTCTGTCTGTCTGTCTGTCTGTCTATCTTCTATCTATCTATCTATCTATCTATCTATCTATGTGAATAATTACAGTAAGTGAAAGATTATTTTTGGGATCCAGAGGGATCACTATGGTCACCACATCGTCCCATCATTAATATACTACAGCTAAATTTGTCAGGGAAGTTCTAGAGAAACATTGGATGCATTGGATTGGACTGATCTAAATCCGTCTCGATGTGGGAGTCGCACGTCTGATTTTGACTTTGTTTATTATCAGCAGGGGTGATTACAGGCCTGACAACATCCATGCTGAGAACTATCAGGAAAAGGGGGAAGTCTTTGCTGTCAAGCTTTCTGTCTTTTTTTTTTTTTACGGGTCGTAAAAAAGAAAGTTCTCTGCGTTTTCTTGCAGGACCATAATTACACCCTTCTCTGGTGTAAACACCTTCAGGTGTGATTGCAAAAGCCCAGTATACAGTCACACAAAAAGCTTTGATGTGTTTAATTAGCCCTGAAAATGTACCTTCCATAATCAAGTAGGGGATTGCGGGAAATCCTGGTGTACTGGGACAAACCTCATGAGACATTAAAATCATAAACAGGGTTCATTGCCCTGTTTTTTTGGACAGGTTTGTTTCTCCAAATTGACTTCTCGCCCTTTCTCGTGAGTGAACCCCTACATGGGGTTGTATTATACAGATAGATAGTGTACATGCTGCGGATAGGTCCTGGACAGCAGGTGGACTCCAAGGAAAAGACGTCCCCTCTCACTAAGCTCCTCTGGCCAGTTCGAACTAGCTTGTTTTTTTTTTTTTTAGGTAACCGCTTGCTAATAAGGAGAACATGTTGTGGATTAGTATGTGCTGGTTCAGCTTGTGCTAATTGGCTCTAAGAAAGGGGACGGAAGTATCGCGGGACCCAGGTGGACCCCGGTTTCGACTCTGCTGTGTGGCTAATTATTTACTCTGAACTCTGTTAGCATGGGCAACAGCACGATCCAATAGATTAATCATTGTATTTAAGCACTCTAGCTCATGCCGTTTGAGTTGTCAACAAGATAAGGCAAATAAAATCGATTTTATGGTTACAAAGTAATTATCTGGTGCAATCAAAGCATCAGGTTAAACATCAACTGTATCAAATATCATTATAAAAATTATTAGCCATAGTTTTATGAGAATTCTGGTAAAAGTGTACATCCAGGATAATCTGATGAAGTAGAAGTTGCGCATAGTCGGATTTACATACATGATGATTGTTGATTTGAAGCAGATGTTGGGCTGGAGGGTTTTTCTGTTGCCTTCAGTTTGTTAGCATTTGGAATTTTGTTTCAGTCTTAGCCCGACATTGTAAAAATAATGTTTGCCTTTTCTATCCACAGGATATGATGCACTATTCTATAACACAGGTGCCCATCTTTGGTATGGGGATTAGTAACTTTCAGATCTCTCTTTTATCTAAACATGATCTTGACTTGGACTTCCAGTATTAATCCGGTCTAACTTGATCTCGGTTTGTCCAGGTCTTGGAGGTTTATTGAGCTTGGAAATAATGATCTTAGCTACCATTCTATTAGGGGTGTTAATCGATTAAAATAATAAAAAAAAGGGATTTACCACATGATTAATCAGTGCTGATTTGAGACTTGGCACATCAGTAAAATAAATGTTTACTATTAAAAATTAATTGTTTGGTGATGTTAATTTATTTTTAATATCTGAGTAAAAAAAGAAAGATTTTTTTAGATCATATTTAGAACATATTTGCGTCGCTAAAAACTATTTATTTACATATCATTATTAGTTGATGTGCTCTACTTTTATTATTCGAAAAGTAACCCAAAATTTGTGAACAATATTTCACTTTGGTAATATGTCAGAATTTCTCGTAGATTTTTTTTAATATATCTGTGTAAAGAAAGGAAGCCGTTAATGTGTGTTGTGTTGAAGTTTTTAATTTTGACTCTTTTATGTTTATTAAAAAAAAAGAATAATAACAAAAATAAAATATATATATTATATTGTGTATTTATATATCGTTATTAATTGATGTGCTCTACTTTTATTATTTGGAAAGTAACCAATAATTTGTGACCAATATTATAGGTTGATTTTTCGTCACTAAACAGATTCTCGATCGCGTTCTCTAAGCACCGCTGCTGCTACGTGAACATGACGTATCAACACTACGGAGACGGAGGCGTGTCCTGAGAGTCACATAGAATACAGATTAACATGGCAGAGGTAGAGCTGCGACTTCCTGGAGACACAACACTACAACATTTTTTGCACTACGAAAGCGTGTTTGTGAAAGGGGCCATGCGTTAGAAGTCAGAAGGCTCTTTGTTAATTAGTTAATTGCTAATTTGCTGTCTGTCTGAACTTAAGAAATAAAAGTGAACTATCTGTACAATTTTGAATTGCAGAGCATCGTATATCTTTCATTAAATTGTATTGCATTGAAACAAATCATAAAATTTTCCCTTCACTTGAATTAGGAGGCCCAAACCTGTTCCAACATGACAATGTCCCGGTGCACAATGCAGCTCCATGAAGATCTGCTTTACATGGGTTGAAAGTTGAAATGGAAGATCTTGTTATAGAGCTCTTGAACTCCTTTGGGATGAATGTAAACACTGATTGAACCCCAGACCTCCTCACCTCACCTACTTTACCAACACCTTTGTAGCTGAATGAATCTCCACAAGCACACTCCAACATCTAGTACAACATCTTCCCAGAAGAATGAAAGTTCTTATAACGCTGGACGCAGCTCATCAGCAACGTTTGGTGATGTTCAGTGTTTCGACATCTGTTCATTACAAGTTGACTCCTCACACCAGTATTACTGTCTCTATCCAGATGATTCAGTGCGAGCCACTGGGAGTGGGAGTTGCGTGTTTTTCAGCAGTTAATCCACTGCTATGAAGCTCATTACACTGAAATGGAAAGTCAGTCTGAGTCAGTCTCCAAAACGTAATCAAGCGGCATTCAGAGTGAAATAAGGCCGATTTGAAAGTGAAATCGTCATGTCTTTGTCCGTGTTGTTACAGACTTCAATTCCTGCTCTGGTTCCCTTTGATGCTGTGAATTTGATCACCTCAGGCACTGCAATCTAAAACGCAGGAGTTTGTTTTCATTCGTGAAACCGTGCAGACAAATTAAATGTTTTGGAAAATACATAAGCGATTGTCGGTCAGGTTTAATGAAATCTAATTGTTTTGACTTGTTTGGAATCGAATGCGCTGAATATTAAACAGCTTCTCTTTTATTTTATTTCAGAAACTGCAGAATAACAGAGTGAAGACACACATTACATTTAAACAGTGAGGCAGAAACAACAGAGTGAAGCTCCAAACCAGTACATTTCACCATGCTGAAAACACGCTAAACACACGCTGAACACACGCTGAACACACACCGAACCCACGCTGAACACACGTTAAACCCATGCTGAACCCATGCTGAACACACGCTAAACACACACTGAACCCATGCTGAACACACGCTAAACACACACTAAACCCATGCTGAACACACGCTAAACACACACTGAACCCGGGCTCACCACACGCTAAACACACACTGAATCCATGCTGAACACACGCTAAACACATGCTGAATCCATGCTGAACACACACTGAATCCATGCTGAACACACGCTGAACCCACGCTGAACACACGTTAAACCCATGCTGAACACACGCTAAACACACACTGAACCCATGCTGAACACACGCTGAACCCACGCTGAACACACGTTAAACCCATGCTGAACACACGCTAAACACACACTGAACCCATGCTGAACACACGCTAAACACACACTGAACTCATGCTGAACACACGCTAAACACACACTGAACCCATGCTGAACACACGCTAAACACACACTAAACCCACACTAACCACACGCTAAACACACACTGAACCCACGCTGAACACGCGCTAAACACACGCTGAACCCACGCTAAACACACGCTGAACCCATGCTGAACACGCGCTAAACACACGCTGAACACACGATAAACACACGCTGAACCCACGCTGAACACGCGCTAAACACACGCTGAACCCACGCTAAACACACGCTGAACCCACGCTGAACACACGCTAAACACACGCTGAACACACGATAAACACACGCTGAACCCACGCTAAACACACACTGAACCCGCGCTGAACACGCGCTAAACACACGCTGAACCCACGCTAAACACACACTGAACCCACGCTGAACACGCGCTAAACACACGCTGAACCCACGCTAAACACACGCTGAACCCACGCTGAACACGCGCTGAACCCACGCTGAACACGCGCTAAACACACGCTGAACCCACGCTAAACACACGCTGAACCCACGCTAAACACGCGCTGAACCCACGCTGAACACGCGCTAAACACACGCTGAACCCACGCTAAACACACGCTGAACCCACGCTAAACACACGCTGAACCCACGCTGAACACGCGCTAAACACACGCTGAACCCACGCTAAACACACACTGAACCCACGCTGAACACGCGCTAAACACACGCTGAACACACGATAAACACACACTAAACCCATGCTGAACACACGCTAAACATACACTGGACCTGGGCTCAACACACGCTAAACACATGCTGAGCACATGCTCAACACTCAAAACACACGCTCTGCACACACTGTGCACACGCCGAGCACACGCTAAACACACACTGAACCCATGCTGGACACACGCTAAACACACACTGAATCCATGCTGAACACACACTGAACCCATGCTGAACACACTAAATACACGCTGAACACACTAAACACACATTGAAAACACACTGAACACACTAAACACATCCTGAACACTAAACACACACTGAACACATGCTGAACACACTAAACAAACGCTGAACACATGCTGAACACACTAAACACACGCTGAACACACTAAATACACGCTGAAGACACTAAACACACGCTTCACACATGCTGAACACACTAAATACACGCTGAACACACAGAACACACGCTGAGCAAACGCTGAGCACATGCCGAACACACCCCAAACACATGCTGAACTGAACACACACTGAACACACACTTTGCACACACTGAACACAAGATAAACACAAGCTGAGCACATGCTCAACACTCTGAACACATGCTCTGCACACACTATGCACACTCTGAACACACACTGAGCACACGCTGAACACACACCAAACACACGCCGAACACACACTGAACAGACGGCAAACATGCTGAACACACGCCGAGCACACGCTGAACACACAGTGAACAGAACACATGCTGAAAACACGCTGAACACACGCCGAGAACATGCTGAACACACAGTGAACAGAACACACACTAAGCACACGCCAAAAACACACTGAACACACGCCGAGCACACGCTGAACACACAGTGAACAGAACACACACTAAGCACACGCCAAAAACACACTGAACACACGCCGAGCACACGCTGAACACACAGTGAACAGAACACACACTAAGCACACGCCAAAAACACACGCCGAGCACATGCTGAACACACAGTGAACAGAACACATGCTGAAAACATGCTGAATACACAGTGAACAGAACACACACTAAGCACATGCCAAAAACACACTGAACACACGCCGAGCACACGCTGAACACACAGTGAACTGAACACATGCTAAGCACATGCCAAAAACACACCGAACAGAACACACGCCGAACACACACCGAGCACACACTGTACACTCTGGCCATGCTAAACACACTATACACACTGTACACTCTGACCATGCTAAACACTATACACACTGTACACTCTGGCCATGCTAAACACACTATACACACTGTACACTCTGAACATGCTAAACACACTATACACACTGTACACTCTGAACATGCTAAACACACTATACACACTGTACACTCTGACCATGCTAAACACACTGTACACTCTGACCATGCTAAACACACTATACACACTGTACACTCTGACCATGCTAAACACACTATACACTGTCCACTCTGAACATGCTAAACACACTATACACTGTACACTCTGACCATGCTAAACACACTGTACACTGTACACTTTGACCATGCTAAACACACTGTACACTGTACACTCTGAACATGCTAAACACACTATACACTGTACACTTTGACCATGCTAAACACACTATACACTGTACACTCTGACCATGCTAAACACACTGTACACACTGTACACTCTGAACATGCTAAACACACTGTACACTCTGAACATGCTAAACACACTGTACACACTGACCATGCTAAACACACTATACACTGTACACTCTGACCATGCTAAACACACTGTACACTCTGACCATGCTAAACACACTGTACACTCTGACAATGCTAAACACACTATACACTGTACACTCTGAACATGCTAAACACACTGTACACTCTGAACATGCTAAACACACTGTACACACTGTACATTCTGACCATGCTACACACACTATACACTGTACACTCTGACCATGCTAAACACACTACCCACTGTTCACTCTGACCATGCTAAACACACTATACACACTGTACACTCTGACCATGCTAAACACACTATACACTGTCCACTCTGAACATGCTAAACACACTATACACTGTACACTCTGACCATGCTAAACACACTGTACACTGTACACTTTGACCATGCTAAACACACTGTACACTGTACACTCTGAACATGCTAAACACACTATACACTGTACACTTTGACCATGCTAAACACACTATACACTGTACACTCTGACCATGCTAAACACACTGTACACACTGTACACTCTGAACATGCTAAACACACTGTACACTCTGAACATGCTAAACACACTGTACACACTGACCATGCTAAACACACTATACACTGTACACTCTGACCATGCTAAACACACTGTACACTCTGACCATGCTAAACACACTGTACACTCTGACAATGCTAAACACACTATACACTGTACACTCTGAACATGCTAAACACACTGTACACTCTGAACATGCTAAACACACTGTACACACTGTACATTCTGACCATGCTACACACACTATACACTGTACACTCTGACCATGCTAAACACACTACCCACTGTTCACTCTGACCATGCTAAACACCCTGTACACTCTGACCATGCTAAACACACTGTACACTCTGACCATGCTAAACACACTGTACACACTGTACACTCTGAACACCCTGTACACACTGTACACTCTGACCATGCTAAACACACTATACACACTATACACTCTGGCCATGCTAAACACACTGTACACACTGTACACTCTGAAATGCTAAACACCCTGTACACACTGTACACTCTGACCATGCTAAACACACTATACACACTGTACACTCTGACCATGCTAAACACACTATACACTGTACACTCTGACCATGCTAAACACACTATACACTGTACACTCTGACCATGCTAAACACACTGTACACACTGAACATGCTAAACACACTGTAAACACTGTACACTCTGACCATGCTAAACACACCATACA
>JBCEWE010000566.1:92500-100000 GCA_039877035.1 Silurus lanzhouensis | reverse complement strand
TGCTGAAAACACCAGCAGCAGTGACACAGCGGTCAGACACGGAAAAAATAAAACAACAACAACAAAGAGACGTGTCAGTTTTGGCAGCATAGAATTAGTTTTTGACTGCGTGTCTCCACCCCCGCGCTCACTGAGGACACGTCTGTCAGGACAGGAAGTGAGGAGGGACGGGAGGAAGTTCTGTGGAGAAATATTCGATAGAATCGCTGTGTTTTTTTTTTTACAGGTATAAAGTCAGAACTCTTTCTTTCTTTCTTTCTTTCTTTCTTTCTTTCTCTTTCTTTCTTTCTTTCTTTCTTTTCTTCTTTTCAAAATGGTGCTTTCTTTCTTTTCAAAATAGTTCTTTCTTTCTTTCTTTCTTTCTTTCTTTCTTTCTTTCTTTCTTCGCTCCATCTTTTTTCTTTATTTATCCTCTGACTCACTCTGTATTACCTTCTTTTCTTTTCCTCCCCTTTTATCTTTTTCTTTTCTCTCCTTTCCATTTACTGCTTTAGAATTTGAATAATCAATCAAAAAAATGTCATGTCCTTCATCGTGATTTTATATATTTTTATATATATTTATCTATCTTTTTGTGTTATTTATACATATTTATTTTCTTACCCTTTTTTAGAAATAATTAAAACACAAATTGAATTATTTATTCTGACATTTTTTTTCTTTAAAATAATTCCTTCCTTCTTTGTGTCAGAAAAGTTTTTTTTCCATCGTTACATTCAGAATACAAAAAAAAATAAATAAATAAAAAACAGGTTCAGGGTCAAATAATCCACAAACTAACTGAAAGCTAACATGTACTTTATTTGAGCTTATTTTGAAACTCTTGGAAAGAAACAGAATGAGTAAACGAGTGGTGGAAAAGAGGAAGCAAAAGGCTGGTACGTTGCGACTGATGATTATAATTAAGGATGGTAACTGTAGGCTAAGCTATAGAGTAATTTCACGCTAGCTCAACATCCCTTCAGCACACACTCAGATGGCTGCAGTAGGAGCAGGATGGAGCTCAGGTGGCTCATTGTTTCTCATTATATCTCATACAGTAGTTATCTAGATTTAGCACTAGACTCAGTATGAACATAATGCTCATTCATTCATTCCTTTACTCCCTTATTTATTCCTTTATCCATTCTTTTTATCATTCCTTTATTCATTCTGCCCTTCATTTCTTTATCCTTCATTCATTCAATCTATTCATGCTTACTTTAGTTTTTTCATTCCATCATTTATTCTTTCTTCATTTATGCCTTAATTCTTTCATTCATTCACTCCCTCCTTTATTTATTTTCTCTTTCATTCCTTCCTTCTATCATTCCTACCTTCTATCATTGTTGAGTGGAGCATGGTGTGGAGCATGGAGTGTAGCATTGTGTGGATCATCGTTTAGAGCATTGTGTGGACCATGGTGTGGAGCATGGAGTGGAGCAAGGAGTGGAGCATGGTGTGGAGCATGGAGTGGAGCATCTAGTGTAGCATGGAGTGGAGCATGGTGTGGAGCATGGAGTGGAGCATGGAGTTGAGCATGGAGTGGAGCATGGTGTGGAGCATGGAGTGGAGCATGGAGTGGAGCATGGTGTGGAGCATGGTGTGGATCATCGTTTAGAGCATTGTGTGGACCATGGTGTGGAGCATGGAGTGGAGCAAGGAGTGGAGCATAGAGTGGAGCATCTAGTGTAGCATGGAGTGGAGCAAGGAGTGGAGCATGTGTGGAGCATGGTGTGGAGCATGTGTGGAGCATGAGTTGAGCATGGAGTGGAGCATGGTGTGGAGCATGGGATGGAGCATGGAGTGGAGCATGAGTGGAGCATGGTGTGGAGCATGTGTGGGAGCATGGAGTGGAGCATGGAGTGGAGCATGGTGTGGAGCATGGAGTGGAGCATGGAGTGGAGCATAGTGTGAAGTACATAGCTAGATTTCTAGGAGTATTTCTGTTTTTTAATATTAAAATTCAATATTCTGTATATACAGAATATAAAAGCCTTTATAGATCCTAGCTGTTCAGACAGATATACGTTGTTGTAGTGACACATAATATGAACCCATAATCACTAGTTCAATAAATTACATTAATTAAGCGTTGTATATGTCATGAGTCAGAGACAAGAGATTATGCAGGAGTCTTAAACACAGAGTTTATGAAGAAAACGCAATGCTTTTATCATTGCACGAATTTGTACACTCTGACCATGCTAAACACACTGTACACACTGTACAATCACTGTAAACCTTGCATCTACATGCTAAAACACACCTGTACACACCTGTACACTCTGACCATGCTAAACACACTACACTTACCACTGTACCACCTCTGACCTGACCATGCTAAACACACTTACACACTGTACACTCTGACCATGCTAAACACACTGTACACACTGTACCTGACCATGCTAAACACACTATACACACTGTACACTCTGACCATGCTAAAACACTTACACCTAATCAAACACACTAACACTGTACACTCTGACCATGCTAAACACACTGTACACACTGACCATGCTAAACACACTATACCACTGTACTCTGACCATGCTAAAACAATATACACCACCTGACCATGTAAACACATATACACTCTGACCATGCTAACACACTGTACACACTGAACATGCTAAACACACTGTACACTCTGTACACTCTGACCATGCTAAACACACTATACACTGTACACTCTGACCATGCTAAACACACTGTACACACTGACCATGCTAAACACACTATACACTGTACACTCTGACCATGCTAAACACACTGTACACTAAACACATGCTAAACACTTAGTCTAACAGTTTAGAGGTCAGTGTAGATGCTGTGGATACGTGGTGCAGATGCTGACACACAACCTCTTACACACTTTCTCTTTTGACACACACACACACACACACACACACACACACACACACACACACACACACACACACTTCTTCTCATCTTGCAAACACACAAGTGCTGAAAACACCAGCAGCAGTGACACAGCGGTCAGACACGGAAAAAATAAAACAACAACAACAAAGAGACGTGTCAGTTTTGGCAGCATAGAATTAGTTTTTGACTGCGTGTCTCCACCCCCGCGCTCACTGAGGACACGTCTGTCAGGACAGGAAGTGAGGAGGGACGGGAGGAAGTTCTGTGGAGAAATATTCGATAGAATCGCTGTGTTTTTTTTTTTACAGGTATAAAGTCAGAACTCTTTCTTTCTTTCTTTCTTTCTTTCTTTCTTTCTTTCTTTCTTTCTTTCTTTCTTTCTTTCTTTCTTTCTTCTTTTCAAAATGGTGCTTTCTTTCTTTTCAAAATAGTTCTTTCTTTCTTTCTTTCTTTCTTTCTTTCTTTCTTTCTTTCTTTCTTTCTTTCTTTTTTACTTTTTTCGCTCCATCTTTTTCCTTTATTTATCCTCTGACACTCTGTATTACCTTCTTTTCTTTTCCTCCCCTTTTATCTTTTTCTTTTCTCTCCTTTCCATTTACTGCTTTAGAATTTGAATAATCAATCAAAAAAATGTCATGTCCTTCATCGTGATTTTATATATTTTTATATATATTTATCTATCTTTTTGTGTTATTTATGCATATTTATTTTCTTACCCTTTTTCAGAAATAATTAAAACACAAATTGAATTATTTATTCTGACATTTTTTTTTCTTTAAAAGAATTCCTTCCTTCTTTGTGTCAGAAAAGTTTTTTTCCATCGTTACATCCAGAATACAAAATAAATAAATAAATAAATAAAACAGGTTCAGGGTCAAATAATCCACAAACTAACTGAAAGCTAATATGTACTTTATTTGAGCTTATTTTGAAACTCTTGGAAAGAAACAGAATGAGTAAACGAGTGGTGGAAAAGAGGAAGCAAAAGGCTGGTACGTTGTGACTGATGATTATAATTAAGGATGGTAACTGTAGGCTAAGCTATAGAGTAATTTCACGCTAGCTCAACATCCCTTCAGCACACACTCAGATGGCTGCAGTAGGAGCAGGATGGAGCTCAGGTGGCTCATTGTTTCTCATTATATCTCATACAGTAGTTTATCTAGATTTAGCACTAGACTCAGTATGAACATAATGCTCATTCATTCATTCATTCATTCCTTTACTCCCTTATTTATTCCTTTATCCATTCTTTTTATCATTCCTTTATTCATTCTGCCCTTCATTTCTTCATTTTATCCTTCATTCATTCAATCTATTCATGCTTACTTTAGTTTTTTCATTCCATCATTTATTCTTTCTTCATTTATGCCTTAATTCTTTCATTCATTCACTCCCTCCTTTATTTATTTTCTCTTTCATTCCTTCCTTCTATCATTCCTACCTTCTATCATTGTTGAGTGGAGCATGGTGTGGAGCATAGAGTGGAGCATGGAGTGGAGCATGGAGTGGAGCATGGTGTGGAGCATTGTGTGGATCATCGTTTAGAGCATTGTGTGGACCATGGTGTGGAGCATGGAGTGGAGCAAGGAGTGGAGCATGGTGTGGAGCATGGAGTGGAGCATCTAGTGTAGCATGGAGTGGAGCATGGTGTGGAGCATGGAGTGGAGCATGGAGTTGAGCATGGAGTGGAGCATGGAGTGGAGCATGGTGTGGAGCATGGAGTGGAGCATGGAGTGGAGCATGGTGTGGAGCATGGTGTGGATCATCGTTTAGAGCATTGTGTGGACCATGGTGTGGAGCATGGAGTGGAGCAAGGAGTGGAGCATGGTGTGGAGCATGGAGTGGAGCATCTAGTGTAGCATGGAGTGGAGCAAGGAGTGGAGCATGGTGTGGAGCATGGAGTGGAGCATGGAGTTGAGCATGGAGTTGAGCATGGAGTGGAGCATGGAGTGGAGCATGGTGTGGAGCATGGTGTGGAGCATGGAGTGGAGCATGGAGTGGAGCATGGTGTGGAGCATGGAGTGGAGCATGGAGTGGAGCATAGTGTGAAGTACATAGCTAGATTTTCTAGGAGTATTTTCTGTTTTTTAATATTAAAATTCTCAATATTCTGTATATACAGAATATAAAAGCCTATTATAGAATCCTAGCGTGTTCAGACAGTATACGTTGTTGTAGTGACACATAATATGAACCCATAATCCACTAGTTCCAATAAATTACATTAATTAGCGTTGGTATATGTCATGAGTCAGAGACAAAGAGATTATGCAGGAGTCTTAAACACAGAGTTTATGAAGAAACGCAATGCTTTTATCATTGCACGAATGTTTTAGACATGCTCTTTCACCGCTCGAGAGATTTCAGGCGTTAGACGTTCTCCTCGAGCAGGAGTTAAAAACAGAGTGCTGCTCTCACAGAGATTACAGCTGACCGATTTGAGACGCCTCAGTGCTTTTAGGGTCGTTACCTGTAATGAGAACAGTTCATGAGCTCTATAACTGCCACTTTTCTCCTCATTTCATCCCGGTCCCATTGGAAACCCTGCCACTGAGTTTATCCTCAAAGTCCCCAGAGTGCACCATTGCACTTCAGGCTGACCGTTTTAGGGAACCAGCACTCTTTAATGGCTCTTCCTTTCCTTTTCAGACTCCAGATAATGGAATATGCTTGCAGGATTTGTGACTTACACACGTTCGTCCTGCTGATATACCTTTTTGAAACAGATACCGTATTTTCCGGACTATAAACCGCTACTTTTTTCCTACGTTTTGAACCCCGCAGCTTAAACAACGAAGCGGATTATTTCTGAATTTTTCCTGGGTTTTTCCCGTTTTCACAAACTTCAAGCCAAAAAACTGAGCGACATGAAATGAAATTTCCGAATGGAAATGAAAAAACGCACCTCACCTGTGTTCTGAGCTGCACGGCATCGGGAGAAAAAACTTCCATCGGGTGATTTTTAATCGCACGACGATGCCAAAAGATAAACTCCTGAGAGAAATAGTTGTGAAAGGAAGGAGGAAGACAGTGAACAATGACTTTCTTGGTAGGCTACTGTTTAGATACAAGCTGTTGTAATGCGTTGAGTCTGGGTGAAGGGAGAGCTCGCTAACTCCAGTTGCAACAGAAATCATATAAACACAGACAGGTTTCCAAAACTCGTGCTTTTTTATTTTTCTTGGCAAAGAGTTACGGGTTAGTCAAAGAAACTTAGAAATGAGCATCAGAAAATAATAAGGACATAATCCTTGTCTTGAACACACGCAGTAATAGTGGAAAAATGCAGTGGCATGCTATTCCCAAAATACCGCTATGCTCCTAAAGGAATCGCAACATATTTCACCCGTTACACCGTGTGTTACATGTCTTTCGTTAAAGCCTGTGTAAAGTGCATTAGTGTATAAGCTGCGGCTTATAGATAGGTGTGGCTTATTTATGTTAAAAATAAAAATATTTGTAAAATTCAGTGGGTGCGGCTTATATATGGGTGAGCTTTATAGTCCGGAAATTACGGTAATAACAGATCAGCTTACAAGGTGCTTTTCATCGGAAGTGTGTACGAATCCACCTGTCTAAATTTACTACGATTTCAGAAAACATAAAACTGTACATCATATATTGTGAGTTCTATTTATAAGGAAATTCTTCTGGGAAGATGTTCCATTAGATTTTAGATGTCTATGGAGATTCATTCAGTCACATTAGTGTTATGAAGTCAGGTACTGATGTAGGTGAGGTGAGGAGGCCTGAGACCCAGTCAGCGTTCTCATTCATCACAAAGGTGTTCAATAGGAATTACTGGATACCAGTTTAGAGGATTGGTTTATGCTAATGGGACATCCTATTTTACATTTAGTCCTTATTTGCTAAGGACCTCCACTCTTCCAGGGAAGATGTTCCACTAGATTTTAAAGTGTGCTTGTGGAGTTTTGTGGAGATTCATACATTCATCCAATTCATCTTGTTCAACAGGGTTGAGGTCTAAGCTACTGTAAAAGTATTTGGGCACCTGACCCTACTTTCCATTTGGTTTTTAAGACTACTTGTGGAATTCTATGGTGTGGAGCATGGAGTGGAGCATGGTTTAGAGCATGGTATGGAGCATGGTGTGGAGCATGGAGTGGAGCATGGTTTAGAGCATGGTATGGAGCATGGTGTGGAGCATGGAGTGGAGCATGGTTTAGAGCTAGTGTGGAGCATGGAGTGGAGCATGGAGTGGAGCATGGTATGGAGCATTGTTAGGAGCATCGTTTGGACCATGGTTTAGAGCATAGTGTGGAGCATGGAGTGGAGCATGGAGTGGAGCATGGTGTGGAGCATGGTTTAGAGCATGGTTTAGAGCATGGTGTGGAGCATGGAGTGGAGCATGGTGTGGAGCATGGTTTAGAGCATGGTATGGAGCATTGTTTGGACCATGGTTTAGAGGTCCTAACTTTTGTCTCTACTTTCCATTTGGTTTTTCTCCAAACTTCTCCAACCACAAAGCTAGAGGCACTCAATTAAATAGGATGTCTTTGAATTTGGTATAATACAATTTTGTGTTGAATTGAACTCGGAAACCAAAACCAGTTTCAGCATGACAGTGCTCCCATGCACAAAGCGAGCTTAATGGAGATATGCTTT
>JBCEWE010000566.1:0-87500 GCA_039877035.1 Silurus lanzhouensis | reverse complement strand
TTGCTTATATATATATATATATATATATATTATATATATATATATATATATAATATATATACATACACACACACACACACACACACACACACACACACACACACACGCACACTGGAGACTCCTTGCCTAAACATTAAACAGTTCATCATTCAACCATGTGGCACATTCTCACATAGTTCAGTGTGTATGAACTGTTGTAGAAAAGATCATCATTTATTTTACTGTGATCACATTTTCATAAGCCTGTACATAAGCTATTGCTGTTGAAAATTAAATCTGACCAATCAGAATTAAGAATTTTGCAGCGCTCTTGTTCTGGTAATGACTTGCTTTAATTAAAGGTTAAAGAGATAAAATGTTAAATGGAGATGTTAGAGCAGACAGCTTGTTCAGGTCAATGCTGGTGTGTGTGTGTGTGTGTGTGTGTGTGTGTGTGTGTGTGTGTGTGTGTGTGTGTGTGTGTGCTTGGATTAATTTTGGACTCACTCACTGTGCCACTGACTCCCACTGGCACCCAGTCTGTTCATGACCACTACACTGGAAAGTGTGGATGGCCACCATAATACATGAAGTTGTGTACTATGGCTTCTATTTGTGTGTATATAAATATATATAATATAATAATAAATATATATAATATATATATATATATATTCATTTTGTGTGTGTGTGTGTACTGTATGTGTGTGTTCTCTCTCTAGTCCTGGCTGGGGTGTGAAAGCTTTGCCATTAACTCCCACTGACTTGCAGTCTGTCCATGTCCACAGTTCATTCTGCTGCACTGAGAACTTCTGTACTCTACATTTGTCTAGAACATTCACAAAACACTCTGAACATACAGAACATAATCACTTAATAGCAAGTAATAAGGTTTAAATCTCATAAATTGTATAAAATATTTTGAACACAATATTGCGTAGATGTCAGGGAACCACAGGCCACGCCCCCCGACCCTCGACCCTGACCTCAACCCTACTGAAGAAGATGAACTGGAATGCTGACTGCACCCCAGGCCTCCTCACCTATCCTATGTCAGTCCCTGACTTTACTAACACCCTTGTGGCTGAATGAATTTCCACAATATCTAGTGGAACATCTTCCCAGAAGAGTGGAGGTTTTTGTAACAGCAAATGGGGAATAAATGTGGAACAGGATAAGAGAAGGACATCCCAATCTTATAGTTAGGTGTCCACAAACTTTTGGCAAAATAGTGTTGGTGGAAGACATTGTAATCACATTTATTCCCAATTAGTATAGCTATTAAAAGCTAGGATATCTATATAATATATATCTATATATTAATATATATATATCAGATTATTAAATAGAAATGCTGAATTTTTTTTTATCTATGCTGAAATGAACTACTGCAGTGTAATGGAACGTACACTAATATATAATGTATGTATGTTATGTATGTATGTGTGTGGTTATTGTACAGGTCACACAGCATATACCAGCATCTGCAAGCAAATCCGATGAAAAAGCGATGCACCGTATATAATTTTCTGCCCACTTAATAGCAGTGATCGAGTCTGCATTTGTTGTGCTTCAGAACTACTTTTGCTCTACTCCACTTCTTTTTTTTCCTGAAATTAATACGTCGAAAATGGTGGGATTTAATGATGTGGTCGTGTGAGTGGCGAGCAAAAAACAAACCAGGCCTGACCCTGTTTAATCAGCAAAAAATCCTTGTTTACTCGGAAACTCTAACGACTACATCAGTACGGAGTCAAATGTACTAATGATCTCAAAGCAAACAAAGCTAATATTGGACATGTCCTTACAGTACGTAGAGCAGTGCTTCCTTATTAGTTTCTTTAACAAGGTTCCTATCTGTATTCATTAATGAGTACATGATTAACAAAGTCAACAAAAGAACAGAAAAACTATTCTAGAGCTTCTAGATGTTCTTTGTGGTATTATCAAGAGGAACCCTTACATCAATTTTAGGTCCAAAATTTAGCTTCAGATTGATGGTCTGATTTGTGCATTGCATCAATCATTAATCCATCTTAAAAAAAAATCTAATTTCGGGAGTCAGGAATCTACACTCTACAAACAAAAGTATTGGGACACCGGACTTTTCCAGCCATATGTGGTTCTCCTCCAAAGCGTCACCACAAAGTTGTATATAAAGTCGAATGTCTTCAGAGGCAGAAGAAGGAAATTTTCCCTTCACTTGAACTAGGAGACTCAACCTGTTCCAGCATGACAGTGGCCCTGTACACAAAGCCAGCTCCATGAAGATGGGTTGGAGTTCAAAATCTAGAGTGGCCTTTTATAGAGCTTTAATCTCAACCTTATTAAACACCTTTGTGATGATTTAGAACACTGATTTCACCCGGACTGTGCATTTCACACCCAGGAATTAATGGTGTCCTACCTGAGACAATCCACCTCTTAATACCACCATGACACCACAGAGCGCTGCATCACAGACAGGAATCTCATACAGTAAGAATGAATGTCGTTACTAAAGCAAGAAACCCAATAAACACAATTCAACGTGTCTCCTTTTACTGTAGCCACAACTGCTTATAAAATGACTCCGGTGTTTTCCTGCATTTTTCCATGCGTTATGGTTTTTTAAATAAAGGCAAATGGTGTGTTTTAGCTGAGCTTTTATAACAATGTCCAGCTTTTCTTGAAAAGTCCATTTTGTAAATGTCCTTGTAAATGTAACGGCTACCATATCGATTTGTTATTAAATCCACACAAATATATTTAAGCTTGTGCAGTTTGCTACAGATGCAGTTCGCAGTAGTCCACTCGCTGACCATCCGGTCAAAGGATGTGAAAATGGCGGTGTTTCTCTGCCTTTTAGTGGGCCTCGGAGTGACCAAATCGCAGTCTGATTGAACAGCTTCAAGCAACAGATGTGAATCAAACAAAAGCCCACGCTGTTCCTTTCTGCAAGCCTTACAGCAACACATGATGTGACGGCTAAATTCTGATTGGATAGAAACTCAAACTGGAAAAAACATGGAATATGGAATAATTTTACCCGAACAAAAATATAATAAAACAGTAAGAGATTTCGATGGAGTTTAGGCCAGCAGAGAAGACCTTGTTGGCCCTGACATCCTGCCTCTGATATAATATATATATATATAGTTATAGTGGTGGAACATTTTAAAACACAGCTCTCTGACCTGCACTGGCTTTGGTTTCCTCTTGCGCTCATTAGCATTTTTGGTTGAACTGCTGCCTTAAAGGCCTGTCAGTGTCGTGATATAATGGAAAGCACTTTTAAAATAGTCCTCCTGGAACTCATTTTACGAATCATTAATAATAAATTGGAGCCATCAATCCTAATGATACTGAGCTCTTTGAGATCCATCCACTTTTAGAAAACTTTTGTTTCCATGGATCAATTAATATCCTTCAGTAGTACACACTAAAGCAGTGCAGTTTTGGACAGCCGGCTCTATGAAGTCCACTGACATTTGATTTGATTAAACGTGTTACAGGAGCCGTCATTGTGGCTTTTTGGCTGGCTACTGTATGACATTCTAACTTAGTTTGATAGACGGCATGCTGTGTGGTGCAATTATTTCATAAACACTGTTTTAAAGAAGTGTTTAGAACAAAATAAGGGCTGAACCTGTCACTCAATTATATTCTTTATATATGGGGGAATGAAGAGAATAAAACACACACACACCTTTGCCTTACTAGCATAATGAGTAGAAACACACACCTTTGTCTTATTATTGTTGTGAGGACATTCCATTGACATCATTATTGATGGAACCCCCAGTAAACAGACAAAGAGACAGACAGATAATGTATGTATCCATCCATTTATCTATCAAACCATCAATCCAACCATTCATTCACCTATCCATCCCTCTATTCATCCACCTATTCATCCATGTTTCCATCTATACAAAAACATCAATCAAACCATCAAACCATCCTTCCATCCATCTTCTTCTTTCAGCTGCTCCCATTAGGGGTGCCACAGCGAATCATCCGTCTCCATACCCCCCTGTCCTCTACTTCTGCCTCTTTCACACCAACTACCTGCATGTTTTCCCTCACAAAATCCATAAACCTCCTCCTTGGTCTTCCTCTTTTCCTCCTTCCTGGTGGCTCCATCCTCAGCATTCTCCTACCGATATACCCCATGTCCCTCCTCTGCACTTGTCCAAACCATCTCAATCTCACCTTCCTCACCTTGTCTCCAAAACAACCTACATGCGCTGTCCCTCTAATAAACTCATTTCTAATCCTGTCCATCGTCATCACTCCCAACAGAAACCTCAACATCTTCAGCTCTACTACCTCCAGCGCCACCTCCTGTCTTTTACTCAATGCCACTGTCTCTAAACCATAAACCACTATGCTCCTCCTTCTTAAAATAAGTGTTCACCACTGCCATTTCCATCCAGCAAAATCTACCACCATCTGCCCTTCCACATTTCTCTCCTCAAGACCATACCTACCCATCACCTCCTCATCACCTCTGTTCACTTACATGTCCTATGTATAATGAAGTATTAAACATATATAATGTAACTGTAGCCGGACTCACCGCAATGCAGAATCAGTGGGAGCCCTGAGCCATATATTATACAGAACGGGCTTCGATCAACAATCAGCTGTTGCAATAAACTCAGAATTTACATCGGATTTTAGTAATTTTCTTTGAAATTGTGCTTTTTTTTTGTTGACATTCTTGGAGTCTTCGGCAGTTTGGTCTTTCCCCCTTACAACAATGTTTAGTTTGTAGTCATCTTTGGGCCAACTTGTGTTCTCAATTTATCGATGCCCAGAGAAAAAAGAAGAAGAAATTGTGTTGGAAACAACTGCAGGAAATTGCATACGTGGTGAATTTTCAATATAAAACTTGGTAAAAATGAAAATGAAATTGAAAATACAATTTTGACTGTGTGAAAGTGATTCATGGTTCATCTTGGGGGACTCTGTTTTGGAAAAATCAGATAATTGCTTTTTTTCCTATCAAGTAGTACACCTCAGCTATGATCAAGAGAAATGGGAGGCACCAAACAAAATTGTATTTTATATATATATATATTTACACACAGTATGTGTTTGATGTGTATATGTGCTTTATGTACATATTTAAATAAATCAAGTGTAAAAGGATCACATGTGGATCTAAATAAAGCATGAGTAACCAACCATGTAAAAAAAGACTCATGCAAAATGTATCCAAATGTACCATGAATCATGTGCGTGAAATTTTTTTTCATGTTTTGTTCATGTTTCAACGAAGCGAGCAGAAACAGAGAACATCAAAGCTGACAATGAAACATTCTCAAAGCTACTAAACATTTCACCGGAAGTCTAAGACATAAAAAAAACTAGATACATGCATCAAATTGATAAATATAGCTGAAATAACATTCACAACATGAACAGAGTGAAAACATTGTGTGTGTGTGTGTGTGTGTGTGTGTGTGTGTGTGTGTGTGTATATACTCATTACAGTGTGATTGTACACTCGGGTCACGGAGACACAGAAGAGCTTGAACATGTCACTGCTGCTCTTATTAACCTGCCTCGATGTCTCCTTAATGAAATCTCCTCTGATCCCTGCACCTTACATTCCACACATCCGTGACCCATAAGCTACGTGTCGCCATGGAAACAGCACATTTTGGGCAAAAAATAAAAAATAAAATTAATACAGTGCACACTATAATCAATGGCTAAACACATTTTAATGCGAAGGTAGTATTCATTTTGAGAAAACTGCTAAATTCAAGTACCCATAGTTCCCTGTTAATATAATGCTGTATAAATCATTGAAATAATTAATTTAAGTCCATGATACACTGATTTGTAGCAATTGGCCAGGCAGAGGAACTGAGCTGGGAAGGATGTGCTGCAAGTTAGAGAAATAAAAGATGCAGACGGAAATGTGTTGACTAGTGAGGAGAGTGTGTTGAGAAGATGGAGGGAGTATTCTGAGCAGCTGATGAATGAGGAAAATAAGAGAGAGAGAAGGTTGGAGGGTGTGGAGTTTGTGAAGCAGGATGTAGATAGGATTAGTAAGGAGGAAGTGAGAGCAGCAATTAAGAGGATGAAGAGTGGAAAGTTGGTTGGACCAGATGACATACCGGTAGAAGCGTGGAGATGTTTAGGAGAGATGCAGTGGCGTTTTTAACAAGATTGTTTAACAAGATTTTGGAAGGTGAGAAGATGCCTGAGGAATGGAGAAGGAGTGTGCTGGTACCGATCTTTAAGCATAAGGGAGATGTGCTGACCTGCAGTAACTACAGGGGAATTTAGTTGATCAGTCACACCATGAAGTTATGGGAAAGAGTAGTGGAAGCCAGGCTGAGAGAAGAGGTGACCAACTGTGAGCAACAGTATGGTTTCATGCAGAGGAAGAGCACCACAGACGCATTATTTTGTTTTGAGAATGGTGATGGAGAAGTATATAGAAGATCAGAAGGATTTGCATTGTGTGTTTGTGGATTTAGAGAAAGCGTACGACAGGGTGGAAAGAGAGGAGTGGTGGTATTGTATGTGGAAGTCAGGTGTGTCAGAGAAGTATGTGAGGGTGGTGCAAAACATGTATGAGGACAGTGTGATAGCAGTGAAGTATGCAGTAGGAAAGACAGACTGGTTCAAGGTGGAGGTTGGACTGCATCAAGGATCTGCTCTGAGCCCTTTCCTGTTCTCAGTGGTGATGGACAGGGTGATGGACAAGTTGAGACAGGAGTCTTCCTGGACTATGAAGTGGCTTCGAAAGTTCAATTTCAAAACAGAGTTTTTAACTAATAAATTACAGCAAAATGTTTGAAAAACTATTTTATTATTGCATTATTTATTTATAGTAAATAAAACATTTTTGACAACTAATTCACAATTTTTTTTGAGTTTACAGCACAGTACATGTACAATTCCCCTTCGAAAAAGGAACCATCAAAAGGAGAGTCAAAACCTCCCATTTCATTGTCATAGAACGTAACCCCCTGTGAGTATAGAGGCTGCACTGTTTATAGAAAGTTTTACGGACTAAAAGGTAACTGTATCTTTGATTTGAAATAAACAAATTTCAGAATTCAAGCTGCAGCACTGCTCATTATAGACCACAATCTGCTCAGATTTTTTTTCCATCATAATTAAACTGGACCATTTTCTCATTAAGGCATGTTGAAGACTTTAGAAATCAGCAGCACTAAAATGTGTTAGTTTCGCTTTGATGGGGAAAAAGAAGAACATGAGAAAAACTTTTCTTTTTTTACACATTTGCTGTAGATGCGAATAATAAACACATGCTGAGATCACATATACGGTACATCTCTGGATGTCTGATAGACTAAAGTCAAACTAACTCAATCATATAATCAATATTACATGCTGCAGATTAAATAGAAAATGTGAAAAGTAAATGAATCATGTTGAAAAACATGATTACATGATGTAATGATGATGTAACCATCCCAAAGGGAAACAAATAATAATAAATAAATGTAAATGGGGAAAAATTACAAAATAATACGCATTTTATTATGATAATTTTAACACATTAAATAAATGAATCAAGCATACAGAATCACAGATGGAAATGAAATCTTGTATTGCATAGATAAAATTGAAATAAAAATAAGTCTAGCATAAAGAATCCTAAATATACTATTGAATTAATCATAAAGAATAATTAATGGAAAACTAAAATATGAGAAAAAAACAAACAAATAATAAAATAAATGTGTGACAATGTTTCAAATTGTAAAAGTGAATCATAAAATTGTATAATCAATTAATGCTTAATAATGTTTAATTATTATATTAAAATAAACCAATTGTTTAGAAAGAGTTACATAAAATAAGGCTCATGGGAAACTTGTGAAAGAAATAGGAATGCAAAATGAATCACATCAAAATAAATAAATCATATGTAAAAAAAAAAAATAATAATTAAAGAATCATGTCAAGCATAAGGAATAATTATAGATAGCAATCCTTTAAGAAAAAAAAAAAAAAAAGAATATTTTATATATGTATATATTTATATATGTATACAGTGGTCTAAGGCCACTGGCGAGTTTCGAAAATCCGCAAATTTTAGACGCACCCTCGCAGCCCCTATGGAACCTTAGAGTTTACATCTAAACATTATGTCACTTTAATACAATAATGTGTTGAAGAATTTGTATGGAATTTGTTAGTAAAAACGTAGTTTAAAATATATATACGTAGCGTTCCTGAACATTCGGTCCCGCTTCGGATTCCTGCGAATTGTAAGATGACCCACAATTTGAGCCGCGGATTATCTGGGGTTGACTCTATCTATCTATCTATCTATCTATCTATCTATCTATCTATCTATCTATCTATCTGTCTATCTGTCTGTCTGTCTGTCTGTCTGTCTGTCTGTCTGTCTGTCTGTCTGTCTGTCTGTCTTTTTCCTTTTTTTAGAGCAATTGAAAAATAAAAAAATGTATTAGACACAATATTAGAAAAAAATTTAAAACAAAAGCTTTTACTAGAATTTCTCCGTAATTTGTTCTACAATTTGTATTCACACACTGTATAAAATAGATTGGCCCCGCTCCATGTTGCAACAGACCCTACACATATTTAATCAACCTTTTATTTTTTGCCAAATCAAATCACTCTACAGCCTAGGCATTAAAACTCGGGTCCTTAATTGACTCCTCCAGGACCTTGAGAGAGGACAGGTTTTAATATTTTAGTTCTCAGCACACCTGAGCCAAATCAGCATTCTATGGTGATAACTTGACTTTCATTAACTGGGCCAGAGGTGTTGGAAAGGAGGAGAGCTGAAATAGAATAAAACATTAAGGCCAACTGTGGTGCTGAGCATTATATATATATATATATATATATATATATATATATATATATATATATATACATATACATATATCTGTGCTTGACAGAATAATATAGAGGCAGAAAATAAAAAATGGGAAATATGAAAGTGAATTAGGCAAGAACATAAAGCAGAGAGGTCTAAAGAGTAGGAGGTCAAAGTACATTTTTATTATCCATCAGTGCAGACAAATCACTACAGTCTGATTTAACTACTGATCCTGAATCACCTTGAGGGTCCCAGGAACTAACTGCACTTTTATGCTTTCCTCTTAGAGCTTTCTCTCAAATTCCTGACATTATTTGGGACAAACCTCTCTCTTATTCCTAACAGAACTGCTTCTGATGAAAAAAATCCTTTCCGTTTTATAGCAGTAATTAGTTTCGATGAAAGTCCCTCTGATTCCTGACAAGACTTCCATCTGAATTCTGACAGAAATTGTGGACAAAATTCCCTCTGATTTCTGAGAAAAACCGCTATCTGATTTCTGACAAAGTTCTAAAACTCCCTCTCATTACTGACAGATTTAATTCCCTCAGTTTGCACATTTCACTTGTGTTTCTGATTAAAGTACATCAAAGTACTGACAGAATTTCTTCTTTTTCCTGACAAAAATGTAGTAGATCCATTAATATCCCCATCATTCTTGACAAAACTGCACGATTCCTATCAGAACTAGAAATTTCATCAGAAATATCTCTCACTCCGGACAGCTTCTTTTCAATCCGGACAGAATTCCCATTGACCCCTGAGAGTTTCCTGAAAGAGATCCCAGCCATTCCTGACATGGCTCTATTTAATTTTTGACAGAATTCCCATTAATTCATGTCAAAATTCTCAATGTGTTTTAAAATACATCCCTCTGATTCGTTAAATAGTTTCCAGTGATTCTGGACATGGCCCTATTTATGTTTGACATAATACTCTCTGATTACTGTTAGAATTCCCAATAATTTCTGACAGCAGTCCAGTAAATTACTGAGTTCCATCTGTCTCCTGACAAAATTCCCAGCTATTCCTGACAGAATTTCATTTGATTCCTCTCAGAATTCCCAATAATTCCTGAAAAATATCTCAGCTATTTTTGACATGGTTTTTTTTTTTTAATTATTGACAGAATTCCCAGTGACTCCTGTGAGAATTCCCAGTGGCTTCTGAAATACATCCTTCTGGCACCTGACAGAGTTCCTAGCCATTTCTGATATGGCTTTTTTAATTTATTGACAGCATTCCCAGTGACTCCTGTCAGAATTCCCAATGGCTTCTAAAATATATCCTTCTGGTATCTGACAGAGTTCCTAGCTATTTCTGACATGGCTCCATATCATTCTTGACAGAATTCCCAATGAGTACTGAAAGACATCCTTTTAATTCTTGAAAAAGTTCTCAGTGATTCCTGACATGGTTCTATTTATGTTTGACAGGATTCTCTCTGATTCCTGTCAGAATTCTCGATATTTTGACAGAATTCTGGTGGATTTCTGATACAGTTCTGACACCTGACAAAATTCCTAGCTATTCCTGATATGGCTCTGTTTAATTCTTGACAAAATTTACACTAATAGTCAGAATTCAGAATAATTCTTAAAAGAATTTCCATTTCCAGTGATTGGTGGCATGGCACCATTTCATTCCTGACATGAAATCCATCTGATTCCTGACAGAACTCCCTCCAAATCTTGTATTTGACCTGATTCTTGTCATAACTTCCATATGCTTTAAATAATAAAACACAATGAGTCATATACATTTTTAAAGTTGTGTTTTCCCCAAATATTTATTCCTTATGGTCTCTCAGCACCTTTTTTAATGACTCGCACTGATTTTGCTTTATTGTCCCTAATGCGGCAGAATCTGCATTTTTAGTGCCGCAGATAATATTGTAAAACTCAGCAGTTGGACTCAAGCAAAACGAAATGTTTTATTAACTGACAACTCTGAAAGTCACTATCTTCATGTGGTGGACGTGTTTATTCCAGGGTGCTGAGAGTCATCAAACACCTCCATTACCGCTGCCAAGTTAACAGCTGTGGTAAATGTTCTCTGGGTTGGATGGATTTATGTAAGTCTATATCTCTATGCAATATATCAATGTACACCCTTTAATTAGTTTATAGACATCAGATATTGAGAGATTAGATCACGTTCTGTTGCATCAGTGGAGCTAGAGGCCACAGAGACACACACACACACACACACACACACTATGTTTCCCATGTTGGTGGAGAGCTTTGAATGGAAGCGGTTGAAATATTTGAGGGTGGTGCAGGACATGTATGAGGACAGTGTGACAGCAGTGAAGTGTGCAGTAGGAACAACAGACTGTTTCAAGGTGGAGGTTGGATTGCATCAAGGATTGGCCTTGAGCCCTTTCCTGTTTGCAGTGGTGATGAACAGGTTGAAGGACGAGGTCAGACAGAAGTCTCTATGAACTATGATGTTTGCAGATGATATTGTGATTTGTGATGAGAGTAGGGAGCAAGTTGAAAAGAGCCTGGAGAGGTGGAGGTACACGCTGGAGAGAAGGGGAATGAAAGTCAGTCAGAGTAAGACAAAGTACATGTGTTTGAATGAGAGGGAGGGCAGTGGAGTGGTGCGGTTGCAAGGAGAAGAGGTGGAGAAGGTGGAGGAGTTCAGATACCTGGGGTCAACAGTGCAAAGTAATGGAGAGTGTGTTAGAGAAATGAAGAAAAGGGTGCAAGCAGGGTGGAGTGGGTGGAGAAGAGTGATAGCAGGAGTGATTTGTGATAGAAGAGTATCCGTGAGAGTGAAAGGGAAAGTTTATAAGACTGTGGTGAGACCTGAGATGTTGTATGGTTTAGAGACAGTGGCATTGAGTAAAAGACAGGAGGTGGAGCTGAAGGTAGCAGAGCTAAAGATGTTGAGATTTTTATTGGGAGTAACGAGGATGGACAGGATTACAAACAAGTTTATTATAGGGACGTTTTGGAGACAAAGAGAGAGGCCTGATTGAGATGGTTTGAACATGTGCAGAGGAGGGACATGGGGTGTATCGATAGGAGAATACTTTTGTTAAAATAAACCTTCTATTAAAATTTAAAGTGTTCATTACTTTGTAAGGAGGCAAATTTACAAAAACAGCAATAGATCAAATAATTGTTTCCCCTATTAAATCCGTATAAGTTTATTTCTAATGAGTGAGCCTGTGATGACTGTAGCAAAAAAAACCTCCCTAAGATGGCATAAATCAGAATCAGAAATAGCTTTATTACCAAGTATGTTTACACATACAAGGAATTTGACTTGGTGACAGGAGCTTCCAGTGCAGGAGAAAGTACTTCATAATATACCAAAATAATAATAATATAACAAAATAAGTAAAACAGACAATAATGCACTATATACAGAAGTAGAAAAATTGCTTAAATTAATGTACAGATGTTATTTACAAGTGTGCGGTTTACAAATGTACCATTCGGATTCTATGTATAAATGTGTAGTTATGAATATTTTAATTGTTCATGCAGAGTATAGCCTGCGGGTAAAAACTGTCATGTAACGAATGAAGTACATACTCTGCTGGGCCTTTTTAGCAATAAAGTCAACAGTTCTAAGAGAGAGTGGGCTATGCTGGGTGTATGGGGTCCAAGGTGATTTTCTTAGCCCTTTTTCTTCACTCTGGAGGAGTGAAGATCTTGGAGGTTGGGCAGTGGGGCACCTATAATCCTCTCAGCACTCCTGACTGCCCACTGTAGCCTCTTGATGTCTCTTTATTTGGTTGCTGAATCAAACCAGACAGTTATGGATGCACACAGGACAGACTCAATGATGGCCGAGGAGAACTGTTTCAGCAGCTCCTGTGGCAGGTTGAATTTCCTCAGTTGGCGAATGAAGTACATCCTCTGCTGGGCCTTTTTATCAATAAACTCAATATTATTGTCCCACTTCATGTCCTGAGAGTTGTTGGTACCCAGAAACTTTAATGACTACACTGTTGTTACATGACTGTTAATGAAAGTGAGTGTGTGTGTGGGTGGGGGGATTTCACTTGAAGTCCACGATCAATTCAAAACTGAGGTCTACAAACAAGATATTTGCGTAGGTCCCAGGTCCATACTGACGAGGTTTTTTTTAGCTAATCTGATTTGACTGAATCGGTTTGTTCCTGGCCTGGTTCCACAAGATTTTATCTTCACTTCTGTAAGCATTCTTTTTGGCATGATGAAGCTGTTTGAGTTTCCCAGTAAATCTTGGTTTATCATTATTGAATGATACGAATGACGGATGCACATATCCTCAAAGAAACTGATTTATGAAGCTACAGTCTCTCCGTGAGCTCGTCCAGATCAGTGGCTGCAGCTTTAAAAACACTCCATCCAATCAGTGCAGGTGAAGCAGGCTTGTAAATCCTGCTCTGCTTCATTAGTCCATCTTTTAACCGTCCTTAGTACAGGTTTATCTGATCTCGGTTTCTGCCTGTAGGTTGGTATGAGATGAACTAGACAGTGATCAGAGCCCCAAAGCTGCTCATGGGACAGAGTGATATGATCCTTTACTGGAGTGTAACAGTGATCCAATATATTACTGTCTCCAGTGGAACATGTAACATGCTGTCTGTATTTTGGCAGTTCATTGGAAAGATTTGCTTTGTTTAAGTCTCCATGAATGATTAAAATAGAGTCTGGTTACCTTTGCTCCATTTCAGTTATTTGTTCAGCCAGCTGTTGCAGCGCTGCGATCAAACACGTGTCTGAATGAAAGCGTATCACTCCAGTTTTGTCCGATTGATCTCGTACTTTGATCTATTGATCAAAACCCATCAAAACTAACGCACATGCAAAAATCTTCCATGGAGCTCAGTAAGGTCATTAAGCAATGTGTACAATTGCTCTCTCACTCTATATGGAACTGGAACTTTGCTAACCATTTCAATGGTTACAGATGTCGATAAGCAGCACATTTATTTATAACAGTGGTCCCCAACCTTTTTTGTGCCACGGCCCTGATCAATGTTGGACAATATTTTCACAGACCGGCCTTTAATGTGTGGCGGATAAATACAACAAAATAAAATGATACAACCATAAAAACTGGTATTTTCTAAATCTAATAATAAACGTGAATCCACTGTGTTGTTTTTTGTTCATTTTGCCCGCTTGGGGGTTTGAATTTAGCGGTAATGTATTATGTGTTAGCGGCCGGAGCAGCCCCTTTAAGAAGGTAGAGGATGGAGGTAAGACATGTGACCGAGGCATCATGACATGCATCAAGAGTGAGTCATAGACAGATGTGGTATATATAAAATAAAATAAAACATCGTTCAGTATCATAAATAAAATGGAAATAATGTAGTTTTCTTTCTGTGCAGTCCGGTACCAATTGACCCATGGACCAGTGCCGGTCCGCAGCCCAAGGTTTGGGGACCACTGATTACACCGACTTTAAATTTACCCGTGTCCAACGCTCTAAACACACACCTGAACTTCCAGCCAATCACAATCCAGTATTCACACAGACCATGTTAAATAGAAACCATATTCATACATGCACTTGTTTCCCCCTCTTTCCCCACTTTGTGATGAGAAAAAAACAGAAAGTAGTGTCACTTGATAGTATTTGTGACCCGTTGTCCTCATTAACTTCTTAATGAAGTGCAACTTTCACGCCGAGGACAGGACAGTGAGACTTTTTCATGTCAGGACGATCAATTTACTGAGATGCGATCTTAGCCAACGAAAGTGCAATATTAATAGGCCTGGTGTACATGTTCGTATCCAAGCCCAAATAAATTAATCATGTCTCTCCAGCGTAGATGCTGAGTTCTGCAGCAAACATCTGCGGCATAAATTAGGGCACCACCGCAGACTCGCTCAGCCCTCGGATGTAAACAGTACCGCGCAGTTCGCGTCTCTGGGATGACTTTGAAACAGCAAAAAAGCGCAATCAGGGTAAAAATAAACGAAAACAGCCTGTTTTCTTGTAACGTTTAAATGCTGCTTAGTGCTGAATGCTGAAGGAAACATCACGTCGAATGAGTCAGGATTTCTCACGCATTACCAAGCCGGGGTTTTTGCTGGAAACGAACAGCCCACATTCTAAATGACAGATTCAATATTTTGTTTAATTTCCTGCCTTAATGAAATAAACCTTTCCTCCGATTCTTTCTTTAATTAGATTTAAGGGATGGCTCAGGAAACCCACCCAGGAGGATATTTACGGGCACGAAAAAAAAATAAGTTAACATCCGTTAAGCTGTGAAATTTCAGAGAAGGAGTGGAAAATGTCTCTAGTTTGTACTGAAGTGTTTGAATGCTTTTGAGTAAAGGAGGGATGATTACAATAATTGGACCCCCTTCCTGAATTATTTATTTTTCGTCACACTTAAATGATTCAGATCATCAAGCAAATTTGAATATCACACAAAGTAAATATGAAATGCTGTTTTTTTTATTTCATTTATTGAGGGAAAAAAAGCTCCCCTGGCCCTGTGTAAAAAAAAAAAAAAGCTGATAAAAACCTAACAGCAAGAACAAAATTGAAGTTTTACGGGTGGCCCAGTTAAAATCTGGACTTAAACCATACTGAGATGCTGAGGCATGACTTTAAACAGTATGTTAATGCGAATCATTCGTCACGCTGAAAACAACCGGGCATGAAAAACCGCACTTCACCTGTGTTCTGAGCTGCACGGCATCGGGAGAAAAGCTTCACCGATGGTGATTTTTAAACGCACGACGATGCCAAAAGAAAAACTCCAGAGAGAAATAGTTGTGAAAGGAAGGAGGAAGACAGTGAACAATGACTTTCTTGGTAGGCTACTTTTTAGATACAAGCCGTGTAACAGTCACTGTCTTTCGTTAAAGCCTGTGTAAAGTTTATTAGTTTCAGTGTAGACAGGCTTATAGACAGGTGCGGCTTATTTATGTTCAAAAAAAAAATCTTTGTCAAATTCAGTGGGTGCACTTAAAATTACGGTAGATGTGGCTGCAATGACAACAATTCAGCAATAAAAAGCAGGCCAAAATTCCTCCACAGCACAACTGTAAACCACAAACATCTAAGAAGGCCGGGTGTCCCAATACTTTTGGTATATGGTGTAACTCTTAATATGCAATGCATTCGTTGCATAGAGGGTTTCTAGTGAAATTCAAGGCATTGATGATTGAGTTCAATTTATTTCACACTTTGTACCAATTTGCATAACTTGATTCATAAAGAAAGTTCTAAAGTTTAACTTGAAGGTTAGGAGAGAGTATAGAAGTCGGTCCTTTTTTTTTTTTTTTCAAACATTCTTTATCTGAAATCAAAAGCAATTCCAAGCACGTTGCTTTTGCTCCTTTGATTTATAGTACATTTTCATGACGTCACGTTTAATCTGGTTTGTTCTTAGTACACAAATCGCAATCTTACTTTTCATTAGGCTACATGCAGTTAATGTAAAAAAAAAAAAAAAAAAAAAAAAAAAAACAAAAAACGCTTTGAGCAAAACGAGTTTGCAGTCCTGACGCTCTTGGGGAATATAAACGCTGACCTACTTCTTCAGCGAAGACGAGATTGCAGAGAGCGTGTCCCAGGACGGCAGACCCGCCAGAACTCAAATAAAGCTCCTGAAATTTCCCAAATACCATGACAGGAGCGTCCACATACTGATGAAAGTTCTGAAGCACTATAAAATAGATGAACGACCTTTTGAAACTCGCCCGCCGGCTTCAGCGATGCGGAGGAGAGAAACTGTATTTTTCTACTTTCGTTTCAGTCTTGAGATGTGGTTGAGTGAATGTGGACTTGCTTATTCCTGCGTTATGAAGTGTCCCTATGGAATGTGCTTAAGCTTGACATGGAGCCACTCCGGCTTAAGCCGGACGTAGCCAAAGCGAGAGGCTGCGAAAACAAAAGAGAGTGCATTCCTGTCATCAGACTTGTCACGCTCCTGTCTTATATATAAGTAAAACTAACGAAATAAATATTTCCCAGAACTGTGAAAGCTAGCTCGGTGTTGGAGAGTGCCGTCTCTTTCTTGGCATGTCTTTTATTGTTATATAGCAGTTTTAAAAAAATAAACTTTTGGAAAGAAAGTAAACATTACAGATGTCTGATTCACTCCCAGTTCTACAGGAAAACATCTCTACCTAGTTTATCACTGACTCCTTTCTTATGTGACCCATCAAAATTTTACAGCAGCCTGAAAGGCAAGCCGAGGTAATGATGAGGAAGGTAATAAGTAAAGAGTCAAATCAGGGTAAGAGGTGCTTTTACAGAAAAATAATCAAGGGCAGGCAGACACAAAGCAGAGTTGCTCTTACGAACCCAAGGTTTATACTTTTTTCTGTGACAGAAAGTGTATTTGTTTAAAATATACCACAGCACTTTGCCAGAAGCAGCCAGAGCAAGCAGCCAGAACAACCTCTATTTTCTTAATTTGAACAAAACTGCCTTTATCTGTACATAAAGTTGGAGGCATGCAATTGCATAGGATGTCTTTGGATGCACTAGCATTGAACTTTTCCATCACTTTAACAAGAAGGCCCAAACCACAACTCCACAAATATATGTTTTAGATGGGTTGAACAAGATCTTGACCTAGGCTTGTGATGGACCTCGTACCTCAACCATATTGAACACCTTTGAGATGAATTTAAATCCCTACTTCTGGGAAGATTAGTGAAGGTTATTATAAAAACAAATAGGAACTAAATGTAAAATGAGTTGTATAAATCTTCTGGTTGGGTGTCCCTTGGCACTGGTCAAACAATGACTGCACCCCAGGCCTCCTCATCTACATCAGTACCTGACTTTACTAATACCCTAGTCTAAATACGTATAAAAATCCTAAGAGGCCAGGCATTACACTATATATTTTTCTTCCTTTTTTTCTTGTGATTTCAACATAAAAGTTGTTTTCTCGTTATTACAACTTAATATTCTCGTGGACGCACAAGCTGCCACAAATGGTTATGTTATTATCCATGACGCTGCAACAATGCTGCCTCTAGAACACGCACTTGTGCCGAATACACAGAAAAATTCATTACTGATCACAAGGGATATTTTATATGCAGCATCATGGGGAATATGTGGACGCGTGGCAGTGCGGCACGTGGACGATCCCGCAATCTGCCACAAACGGTTATGGTTATTATCCATGATGCTGCATCTAGAACATGCTCTTATGCCGAATACACAGAAATCTTTGTTATGTGAAAAATCATGAGACATTTAAGTTGTGATTATGACAAAACTTTTGTCAAGATCACAAGTAAACAAGAAGGAAAAAAAAATATAATGCATGGCCTCTTAGGACTTTCATAGAATGAGCACAATGCTCTACAACTGAAAAGAAGGCTATTTTAACAGCATCTTTTATGCGGGTGTCTAAACTTTTGTCCATATAGTGCCATTTATTTCGACTAAAGAACAAAAAAAATGCAGCAGCAATTTAAGTTACCCTGTGACATTCATGCTAACATTCATGCTAATACCATCATCATCTCATTGAGTGACAGCTAGCTAACCTGTTTGTATTTAGGTGAAAAACCTTTGCTACTATGTTTTTAAAGGTGAATAATGAGACTCAGGTATTTCATATTTGAAATCAGTGAAATGCTTTCTTCCATTTAACAGCATTGCAATGCTGCTAGCATCAGCAACAACAGTAGTAGAGCTAGCGTCAACAATGTTTCTATGTGGCATTGGAACAGCATAGATTTGCTAACATCTCATAGGCATCAGAATAAACACGGTAAAGGAAAAAAAATGATTGAGTGTTTTGTTCTGCTGATTAAATACAGTCAGTATTATTGATTTAAATGAGGGAAACCAGTCACTCATTTTCCTTATTAGCACTGTGGTTTCTTTCAATTTTCAATAGCCAGCTTTTTTCCTTTATCATATGACAGTTAGCAAAGTGGAAAGATGAGGCGTGACATGAAGCTAGGTGATGTAACCGGTATTTGCTCGATCTCTCGGTAGTGATGAAGCAAAGGAAGAGTATTCTGTCAGCTCAACAGCTACACTCAGAGATGACAGGATGCATGTGTGGGATTCAGGATATAGGTATTTAAGTAGTCTTGACAGTCAGAGACACATCAACTGGTTTAGATAAAATGAAATAAAGAAAAAAAAAAAAGGTTACACACCGTTAGGTTTGTATGGTATTCCCAAGGAAAGAATTTGGCAGTGATTTCATCAGACACCATTGAGTGGACATGTAGTGTGTCTTGTAAACATGGGAAACAACTACAAATCATTCCTGTTCTTCTATACCCGGACCAAACACCCCCCCCAAAATAATGAAAATAAATAAATAAAAGGAAAAGAAATAAATAAAATAAAACAAACGACAAAAAAACCGATAGTTAAATGTATGACAGCGTTTTAGTGACACGTTCTTAAAAAAAAAAAAAAAAAGATCGAAAATGTAAGACATTGCAATACCACAATATAAATATTCTGACAAAATATTCTAACAGTAAAGATTAAAGTGGTAATGTATCGAGGAAAAATCACAGAATTGCAAGAATTGTGAATATTTTTTCTTCCCAAGAGGTGATAAGAATGAAGGGAGGAGTTGAACAGAATTTTATTCTAATATTGCTATAATTTTATTCTTGTCTTTACTCTAATCTTAGATTTAAAATGTTTATTGTGGCACTGAAACACCGTTGTACAAATGTGCTATAAAATATATAATTTTTTATAATGTATTTTTGTATTGTATTAATTTTAGTTTAATTTTTGGTCTGTAGGTAAAAATATGTCATTTGAGCCTTTTATCTCCTGACATCTATGCACAGTATATTGTTTATTACTATATATACATATATTATAACCTACTGCACCTTCTGTACATTATTCACCCTCACCCCTGTACATATAAACCCCATACCTTTATTCATCACACTGCTATTTATTTATTGTAAATAGGTCACTTTTGCACTTGTGGTTAGATGCTAACTGCATTTCATTGGGTCTGTAAATGTACCTTGCACAATGACAAAGTTGAATATAATCTATTCTAAAACAATCTAATCTAAAACGAAAAAAAAAAAAAAACAACACTAGACTAGAACACTTTGGTCCAAAGGGACAAAGCAAGTATATCAAATGCTATTATAAAAGGTTTTTCGAAAATAAATAGTGAAGCATGTCCAAATGCTGAAATTGACCTCCAGACCTCTTGCTTCAAATGTAAGAACTCACACAAAGTAACATGAAAACCAATTCGTCCCACTCATTATCCGGAAGAGAAAAGTATTTCGATGGTCAATTTAAAGTCTTATTTAAGACAATCTGAAACTAATTAGTGTCTCATGTAAATGAGATTATACATTTCACCCATGTCTGTAAGAATCCCAGGAAAGAAACACCTCCCATTTTATCCTTTTCTGTCAATATAAAAATTTAAAAAACCTCCATCCCTGCAGAGCATCCTTCAGTACTAAAGAGTTGCACGGTGTGGAACATATTGCATTCAACCTTGACGGAAGTATAGTAAATAAATCCACTTTAAGTGGGAAAAGAAATCCTTCCAAAAAGCTGAAAATTGCCACTCGCAGGGACAAAAACTCTTTTGGAATGGTCACATACAGTATCAGGGTGCCTTTATGAGTGGGCGCTGGGTTCTATTGCACAGCCCCTGGGAGTCGTGCTTTTTTTTTTTTTTTTTTTTTTTTTTTTTTTTAAATGTTCAAGCTTTAATCACACACTGTGTAAATATACACAGTCTATAAACATGGACATACAGTACAGTAGACTTAAAAACCACTGAATGGATCACATGCTGCCAAAATATTCGGCCTGACTGAGGATCTTCTGAGAGATTTGGGTATATTTTCCACTTCTGGCTGTCAATGCAATACAAGTTCAATGTTCAGTAATGTAAACTAATCAAGTTGGTCAATCAATTTAACTTTAATTTAAGAATAGTCTGGCCACTGGGACAATTTCCACTTGAATCCAAAATAACCTGGATTATGACTTCAGATGGAATCTTAAAAAAAAAAAAAAAAAAAAAAAAAAAAAAAAAAACTAGAAAAACAATGAAGTCTACTTCCTGCTGAAACCAACATTCCCTGGCCTTTGACTTCCCCCTGAATTCAAAACCTGGACTATAAAGTTCCCTTGAAACCAAAACCACCAGAACTACATTGTTCCCCTGAAATGAAGACTACCAGGACTATAACTTTCCCTTGAAAACAAGACCACAAAGACTACAATTTTTCCCAGAAACCAAGACTATTAGGACTATATTATTGTTTTTAACCAAAACCACTAGGACTATTACTTTCCCCAGAAACCAAGACCACAAGGACTATAACTTTTTCCAGAAACAAAGACCACCAGGACTATAACTTCCCCTGAAACCAAGACCACAAGGACTATAACTTTTTCCAGAAACAAACACCACCAGGACTAAAACTTCCCCTAAAACCAAGACCACCAGGATCAGAACTTTCCCCTGAAACCAAGACCACAAGGACTATAACTTTCTCCAGAAACCAAGACCACCAGGATTAGAACTTTACATAACTGTACCATTACCCTGCTTATATGATTTTTTTTTGGACACGATAAAACAAATATCGGTGGCTATGACATCTCTTGGAATCTGGGACATCCTTTCAAACCACCCCTTGTTTTGATTGAATAAGACAGAACATTTAGCCTTGTGATGTCTTCAGACTGACCCTGGCTGATATCTAACAAATTGCACCCACAAGCCAACCTTAGAACGACAGGACATAATGTGTTCTCTGTACAGCAAAAGTAATGTTGGGGAAGTCGACTTTGAAGCTTCGCTAAGCCCTCGACAAGATTCTGTAGTTTTTCAAACCTGGAACACTGCGAGGTGAATCCCTGCAAGGCATAACCTCTCTGTGACCTCCAGCAAGAGATGACCTCAGAGCGATTCTCAGCAAGGCTTGACTGCATCGTGGGATTTTACATTCATTAAGCAAATCACTTATGACAACACAAATGAACACATGGTGTGCAGAGAAAGAACTGCCACTGTGATGTGTCGTAGCAGATGTTCTTCAAAAACATGGGCAACTGTTGGCTTCTCGCTTGGACTTGTTTCAACAAGGTAACAAATGAGACTCAAAGGAGCACTCGAGTGACAACTGAGGTTTAAGGGATGGTCTTCGAACAAAATGTATGAGACAATGTTGTTAAACTAGTAGAGTAGAGAAAAGAATTCAAGCCATAGACACCCTCAAAGACAGGAATATCAGCCAGGAACTTACCCAACATCACAGACGAGCAAGACTTTGCAAATCAACTGTGTATCTGATTGCTAATGCATAGAAACAGGAAGCTACTGTAAAAGTGGAAAATAAAACTCAGATTAGAGGGTACAGGTTAGAGAGCTCTCTACTGGTGTGGAGGGGTCATGACATGTATATGAAACAAATGAAACAAGAATCCAAGAAATAGGTGGTGAATGTTACATTTGCTAAATTTGTGCGTTCAATATTGTACATCAATAGGTGTGTACCTTCTGGTCATTTAATTTTCATTTAGAAAGAGATTTCAAAATGAATTTTTTGTGATGGAAGAGAGAATGTCTTGGTGCTTACAGATGTATTCTCCAAGTTCACTCAGGCTATTCCCATGAGGGCTCACTGAGCAAGTATGGTATATCAGGTATTGGTCCGCAATTGGTTTAGATTGTTTGGGCACCAGGTGAGCAGAGTGCAATATATTCAGTCTCCCAGTCTCCGAAAGGGCTGGCGAAGCAGGTGCATAGGTCAGAAATGCATAAGGCAGCTTATGAACCTGTAGTTGAAAAAGACAAGCACCATGAGTTAAGCTAGCGACATAATGCTAGGAAGGTGTCGTCAATAAAACAAAAAAAAAAAAACAAAGCTCTGGCCAACCGGACTCGTACACAAACAATTTACACAATACACATGCTGCCAACATGCAGCACACTCCTGAGACCGGCCAACCAGGGGACCAAACAAAAACAACACGGGAGAAACAGCAATTGACAAATCTAAAACAGAAAAAAAACAAATTAACAATACATCATATGCTTTAAAACACAACATTTAAAACCATGGTTACCAACTGCACACTCACTTTTATTTAATTAAAATATTAAATTATTTACCTTCATTGGCAGATAGCAGATATATCAATCAGTTGATGTTCAAGCATTTATCCAGATCTGAATCAAAACACATTCCCAAAGAGAGATACATATAAAACCTTTCATGCCATCTTATTTAAACAAATAAGACAAAGCCCATATACTTACCTACACCAGCAGCTGTCAACATACACAGTCAGCATTGCTTAATTTATCTGCATCTAAATCAATAAAAACAATTTTCCCATACAATCAAAATAAATCCCTTTATTTAAACAAAAAGTAACAAACCTGGCCTACCTCCTATAGGGCGACTCCAAACACAACCAAACAAAACCAAACAAAGCAGCACTATATCCCATGTGCTTTTAAAACAGGGCACACATTTCAAGGCCTCTTGCCCAGTGCCTGTTTAAAAAGTCTTGGGATAATTAGCCAACCACACCCCTACTAGTAGGCACTGAACTAGGAGACCTAAACTTGACACAACATGTCAAATATTTCAGAATCCTTTTCACTGCAGGAATGATTTGTCATACTTAGAACCTGGAGAACTCGGACTTGATGTGCCTGGTTAAGCCTGATGAGAATCTGTGAGTGCTGAGTCTGATTCACAGTTTAACACTTTAAATTAGATTTCATTTTTTGCTCACAAAGTATTCAATTTCTCTAATGGAGGAGTTTTAAGTGAGGAAAAAAAATTCTTATTTTATAGAAGGCAGGGTGTGAATGAGAAAGGACTGAATGATTGTTGGGTCTCGTATTATTTTGTTATGTCTGTTCTGTCCCTGATCATGCAGTGTTTTATAATTTACTCATTTAAACACTTTGAAATATACACTATTTAGGCTAAAGCTTGTGGACACCTGACCAGAGGGTTCAGATGTCCTTTCTTTTGAACATCCCATTCCATATTTACTGTTATTCTCATTTCCTTTTAGAATAACCTTCACTCCTCTGGGAAGATGTTCCACTAGATTTTGTGGAGATTCATTTAGCAACAAGGGTGTAAGTAAAGTCAGGTACTGATGTAGGTGAGAAGGTAAGAAGGCCTGGGGTGCAGTCCGCGTTCACATTCATCCCAAAGGAGTTCAGTAGGGTTGGAGCTTTCTAGTGATCTTCCACTCCTACCCATGGAAAGCTTATCTTAAAAAAGCGTGTTATGTGTACAGTTGTACTGTCATGCTGGAACAGGTTTTTGTTCTTCTAGTTCAAGTAAAAGAACATTTTCATGGTTCCACATCTAAGAACATCCTATACAATTGTGGGACTCCAGCTTAGTAGGAACCTTTTTATGGAGGAACCACACATGACTGGAAAATGTCCTTATACAGTCGGAGACCAGAATGCAGTCAACACGCCCTATGTGCCTTAGTACACAAAACAGGAGCTTAGGTAGAAGTACAGACCGGAAAATGGGTATAATCCGGAACGCGGGAAGTCTAGGGATGATCTCTAGAGTGAACTGTAGATTGGACGGTGAGCGAGTGAGAACAGAGAGAGTAGATTGGAGACCGGTGAAGGTGATTAGTAGAAAGGCGATGCGCTGCGAGTGTGCTGAGTGCAGGGGGGAGGCGTGACTGATGGTTCCCTGACAAGTATATTTGAAAATAAGAATTTTTAGTATTAATTGCATATTGTTTAATATTCTGTTGGCCAAATTATTAAAGGAAATAATGAGAATGAAATGGAGTAATAGTTGTTATACGATTTGTTATCTTCTCAGGATCTATTTAATATGGAACGATGCTACACACATACACCAGGATAGTAGATATTTATCCAAACGTACAACTATGTGTACCGTAACCTGCTTGTGAAATCTGAGCCTTTATTTCCTGCCGAAACTCACACTGGAATATATAAATAAATTTCACAGCAACAAAACCACTCAGAAACTTCACAATAAGCTTGTCCCTGGATAGAGCTGACCTCTGGGGCGAATCTGAAGACAGGTTTTCTACTTCGTATCAACAGATGTTGGATAACTAGGCATTTCAGTCCGAGCCGTGACTTCCACACGTCACCGCGTGCCACAGGGATGGCCGCTTGTAAACCTCGTTTCGAGTCCCATAACCCAAAGATATGATCAGAATCTCATTTCGATTTTTTTTTTTTCTCTCCACTCTTCAGCAGATAGGTTTGGAGTCAGAGACAGCACTTGTGTGTAAGTAATGTGTAGCTTGAAGAAGGCTTGTACACATCTGGAATATTAGGCAGGTGACTGTGTGGATACGAACACACCGGAGTGGAAGGATATGCAATACCTTTAGCTACCACTTTTAATAATCTGAAGGCTTTCAATTGTTTTAATGCTGTGTATCTGGTATTTATTTATTTATTTATTTATTTATTTATTTATTTATTTATTTATTCTGTGAGCAACAGTATGGTTTCATGCTGAGGAAGAGCACCACAGACGCATTTCTTTGCTTTGAGAATGTTGATGGAGAAGTATAGAGAAGGTCAGAATGAGTTGCATTGTGTGTTTGTTGATTTAGAGAAAGCGTACGACAGGGTGGACAGAGGAGTTGTGGTATTGTATAAGGAAGTTGTGTCACAGAAGTATGTGAGGATGGTGCAGGACATGTATGAGGACAGTGTGACAGCAGTGAAGTGTGCAGTAGGAACGACGGACCGGTTTAAGGTGGAGGTTGAACTGCATCAAGGATCGCATCTGAGCCCTTTCCTGTTTGCAGTGGTGATGGACATCTCCCTCCCCCCATCCTGACCACGTTCTACAGAGGGACCATTGAGACCATCCGGAGCAGCTGCATCACTGCCTGGTTTGGGAATTGCATCGTCTTGGATCGCAAGACTCTACAGAGGATAGTGAGGACAGCTGTGAAGGTCATTGGAGTCTCTCTCCCCTCTATCATGGACATTTACACCACACACCGCATCCGCAAAGCCAACAGCATTGTGGACAACCCCACACACCACTCACACACACATTCCTGCCATCAGGGAAGCGGTTCCAAAGCATTCCGGCCGTCAAATTCAGACTGTGCAACAGTTTCTTCCCTCAAGCCATCAGGCTCCTCAACACACAACTGCACTAAAACTCACGCACACACAAACTCACTGGCGGTGCTATTTTGTGTTTTGTGTATTTGTCTTGCACTGTCTGTCTTGCACTGTTTGCACCAGGTTGCACACAATGCACTTTATGTACCGAGGACACTTACTAGTCCTTAGACCTGTGTTTTCTGTAATGAAGTTTTGTTGTTTTATGGCGCACTAGGGTTCTGGAGCAACGTTGTTTTATTTCACTCTGTACTGCTTCAGCTATATATGGTATAAATGACAATAAAAGCTTCTGAACTTGACTTGAGTTGACAGGTTGACAGACGAGGTCAGACAGAAGTCTCCGTGGACGATAATGTTTGCAGATGATATTGTGATTTGTGGTGAGAGTATGGAGCAGGTTGAGAAGAGCCTGGAGAGGTAGAGGTACATGCTGGAGAGAAGGGGAATGAAAGTCAGTAGGAGTAAGACAGAGTACAGGTTGCAGGGTGAAGAGGTGGAGAAGGTGGAGGAGTTCTGGTACCTGGGGTCAACAGTGCAAAGTAATGGAGAGTGTGTTAGAGAAGTGAAGAAAAGAGTGCAGGCAGGGTGGAGTGGGTGGAGAAGAGTGATGGCAGTAGTGATTTGTGATAGAAGAGTATCTGTGAGAGTGAAAGGGAAAGTTTATAGGACTGTGGTGAGACCTGAGATGTTGTATGGATTAGAGACAGTGGCATTGAGTAACAGACAGGAGGTGGAGCTGGAGGTAGCAGAGCTGAAGATGTTGAGGTTTTTGTTGGGAGTGAGGACGATGGACAAGATTAGAAATGTGTTAATTAGAGGGACAGCGCATGTAGGACTTTTGGAGACAAGGTGAGGGAGGTGAGATTGAGATGGTTTGGACATGTGCAGAGGAGGGACATGAATTATATTGGTAGAAGAATGCTGAAGATGGAGCCACCAGGTAGGAGGAAAAGAGGAAGGCCAAGGAGGAGGTTTATGGATGTGGTGAGAGAAGACATGCAGGTAGTTGGTTTAAAAGAGGCAGATATAGAGGACATAGAGGGTATAAAGACTGATGATCCGCTGTGGCGCCCCCTAATGGGAGCAGCCGAAAGAAGAAGAAGTTATTTATTTGTTTATTTATTTATTTATTTATTATGAATTATGAAACATCATGTCACATCCTAATTCAGGAATCTTTCTCTAGGATGAATACAGTGATCTATCTATCTATTTAAGAACACAAATTTGTTTCAAACACAAATAAACTCAACATCTAAATATGAGATGGTGTATTTTAAATACTTGTACATTTTAAGCAAAAAATGTTGGTAAACATTTTGAATTAATATAATGTACATATAATATAAACACAATTATTTTGTCATTTGTTTTTCTTTAAATAAAATTTATAATGAATAGAACAAACATGATATTTTGATTAATTGATCGATTTCTTTGTTTGTATGTATGTATGCATGCATGTATAGATATGTATGTACGTATTTATGTATCCGTGTATACATGGATGTTATTGAATGTATGTATTCAATGAATGTATGAATGCATTTATGCATGTATGTAACTCACACAGTATGAAAGCTCATAAATGAAAAGTGAATCAAGAGTTAATAAGATTACCAAATGCTTTTGAAGAAATGCAACAGCATCCTCTGAGAATACATGATGCGTTTTTGGGATTTATTCAGCTACAATTGACAGCTGGAGATTACAAAAGATTACTGAAGACAAGTTAATGCATTAATGTTCAACAGAAATAAAAAAAAAAACCCCAAACAAACAAATAAAATTACAATGAAAATGTAAATGAATTGAATAAAAAACATGCTTTAGTATCAGATGCAGTATGCAGTTAGGATGGTCTTTGCTTACGTATGCAAAAATCTTCAAGTCATTGCATTCTTTTTCTGTTTACATTTTAACTCGGTTCCCCAACGTTTTTGCAATTAGGGTTGTAGAATTCATTCATTATCGATAATAATAGAAGTCATTAACACTATTTAAGTTTGACAAAAGTTTTTTGCTATCAAAACCAATCAAGATCTGGCCTCCACCATATTAATGAAGGTGTGCTGTGGCATCAAGTAAAACCAATTTAATTGATGCAAAGCCAACAACTTGTCTCTGAACTAACTAACTGTCTGTCTGTCTGTCTGTCTGTCTGTTTGTTTTTAAATGTCCAGGTCTTGGGTATGATCATAAACTTGTGTTAATGTCACTGCAGAGATTTCTATTGGTCCCCTCTACCCCCCAATGTTCATATGGTTTTGATGAAGATTTGATTGGTCAGAAGATGTTGCTGAGAATTCTGATTGGTAATAGGGTAGTGATGACAATTTTTTAAGGTCTGTCTGTCTGTCTGTCTGTCTGTCTGTCTGTCTGTCTATCTATCTATCTATCTATCTATCTATCTATCTATCTATCTATCTATCTATCTTTCTTTCTTTCTTTTTAAATCTCCTCTCATTCCCTGGTTTGATCGTGAACTCGTGTTACCATCCCTGTAGAGATTTCCACGTGTTTTTTTTCCCCTCATTTCAGGGAAACCTCATTTAGAGTAAAGAGCCCCAAGGTTACCTATAAATAGTTTAATTGCTTGCCACCTGCTTCCTGAAATGATAATTAGGCCTGTCTCCCTTCACCAAATGCCCCTCTTTCTTTCAAACACCAGAGTTTTTTTATTGCAATCATGTTCGTGTCTGTAATCATTGAGCAGAGGCGATCCTTTTTTAATAGAGAACATTGTCATCTGGAGGGAACTGATTTGGGCTGAATGTAAAATGGAGGAATTGTAGATTAATTTGAGTTTAATTAAAAAAAGAGCAGTATGCAGTATGGACACAGTAGATCTGGCAGAACAGATTCATCTATAAAGATAGTTGGGTTTCAGAAAATGCTTTGTTTTTCTGATAAACAAATAGATTAATATTTGTTATTATTAATTATTGTATTTTTTTTTTTACTAGATTTTTTTGCTGACAGGCTGCATTTTGCTTTTAACTAAATATAGTTTGTGTTTTTTTGAAACATGGAAATGGAATAATTACAACACAGGGTTTACGGAATGGTCAGAATATGTTGATGACATCTGTGATTGGTCAAAAGGCATTTATGACATTTCTGATTCTGGTTGGTCAGAACATGCTGATGAGGATTCTGATTGGTCAGAATTTGTTAATAATTCTGGTTAGTTAGAAAGTGTTTAGTTAGAAAGATTTCTAAATGGTCAGAAGGTTTTGGTGACACTGTTTGAAAGGCATTTATCAGGAAAGTGTTGATGACACTTGTGATTAGCCCTAAGGTGTTGATGAGGATTCTGGTTGGTCAGCAGATGTTAATGGGTAATGCTTCTGGTTGGTTAAAAGGTGTTGAAGACATTTTTAATTAATCAGAAGGTGTAAATGAGGATCCTGATTGGCCAGAAAGTATTAATAAAGATTCTGACTAGTCAGAATGTGTTGATGATGTCTTTGGTCAAAATGTACAGCTGATGACTCTGGTTGGTTAGAAAAAAATAGATGATTGGCCAAAAGGTGTTGAAGAGGATTCAGATTAGTCAGAAGGGGCTGATGATGTCTTTGTTTAAAAATTGTTGTTGATGACTCTGATTGGTCAAAACGTGCTGATAAGGATTATATATATATATATATATATATATATATATATATATATATATATATATATATATATATATAAATAGAAATAATATAATAAATTGATTTCAGTAAATTTCGCCAATACGTTTATACTTATTAGTAGTGTCAGGCAAAAGAACGTGCCGGAAACCGAAGTAAAATCCACAAGGCTTTTTAATGAGAAAAGAACAGGGCAAAGCACAAAAAAGGAAACCCCAGGTTTACTAAACCAGGTAAGAGCTGTGATCAGGCAAAAGCAAAACAAAAACCCCCTAGAGTCACGTAGTCAATGAAAACACAATACTGAGTATCTTGGGTAGTCCGACAGTGTTCTATGCCTAAGCTGTAGAACGGACAATGAGCTGGTGGAGGAACAGGGGTTATATAGTATGGGAGCTAATGAGGGCCAGGTGTAGCTGATTAGTAAGTGGGAGAGTGGCTTGGAGTGATAAGTGAAGGTGTGGCTGGTGGATCCCTGACAGTACCCCCTCCCCCAGGGGCGGCTCCCGACGCCCTAACCCTGTGCCTGGGTCGACCCTGACCCCGGGGCGCTGGCCGAAGCGGATGAGCGGCGTGGAACTCCTCCAGGAGTGTTGGATCCAATATGTCCTGCCTCGCCACCCATGATCGTTCCTCAGGGCCGTAGCCCTCCCAGTCCACGAGGTATTCCAGTACCCTGCCCCGACGACGAGAGTCCAGCACCTCCCGTACCGTATAGACCGAGGGTTGTTCCAATACTTCGGGCGGAGGGGGCCTGACCTCGCTGGGGCGTTGGGCAGTCGGTGGATGGTGTGGCTTGAGAAGTGACACGTGGAAGGTGGGGTGTATCCGGTACTGCGGCGGGAGTTCCAGATGGTATGCCGTCTCGTTGACCTGCCTTTCGATCCTGAACGGCCCGATGTACCGGGGGCTCAACTTCCGGCAGGGGAGCCGCAGTCGGAGATCTCTGGTGGATAGCCAGACCCAGTCTTCGGGCCTGCGGGGGCTTCCGACCTTCGTGCATCCGCATGTCGCCGGGTTTCCCTCGCTGCCCTGCGCAGCTAAGTGTGTGCAGCCTCCCATGTCCGGACGCTTTCCCGGAACCAGTGGTCCACCGCGGGCACATTGGCGGGCTCATCGGACCAGGGAAACAGTGGGGGTTGAAAACCCAACACGCATTGAAAAGGCGTGAGACCTGTGGTGTCTTGGCGCAACGAGTTCTGTGCGTACTCCGCCCAGGGCAGGAACCGGCTCCACTCCTCCTGGTCCTGATGGCAATATGTCCTCAGGTACCTCCCCAGCTCTTGGATCTTTCGCTCGGTCTGGCCGTTCGACTGGGGGTGGTAACCGGACGACAAGTTAACGGTGACTCCCAGTAGTCGGAAAAACGCCCTCCATACATGTGAGGTGAACTGAGAGCCCCGGTCAGACACTATCTCCGACCGTGGCAGGTCTGTGACAAAGTCTATGCCGATATGTGACCATGGCCTTTGTGGAGTAGGTAGGGGGACTAGTTTGCCCATTGGTAGATGTCGGGGAGTTTTTGAGATGGCACAGATGTTGCAGCCTCGGACAAACTCGGCCACTGTGTTGCTCATACCTGGCCACCAGTATCGCCCCTGAACCAGACACAGGGTCTGCCTCCTGCCTGGGTGCCCTGAACCGGGGACTTCGTGAACTGCTCTAAGTAAAGCCTGTCGACACTCTGGAGGAACAAAGGTCCGGTCCTCGGGACAACCAGGGGGTGTCGGTTCTCCTTGTGTGGCCCTGCGGATGTTCAACGGATCGTCCAACTCCCATATGATCGGGCTCAGAATGATCGTCGGAGGCAAGATAGGCCCGGGCTCGGTGGGTTCTTCAGGTCCATACACCCTGGAGAGAGCATCGGCCTTGCCGTTCTTTGATCCTGGCCGATAGGTGATGCTGAAGTTAAACCGGGTAAAAAAGAGAGCCCATCGTGCCTGACGGGGATTTAGGCGCTTGGCCTCACGGAGGTACTGAAGGTTCTTGTGATCCGTGATGACTATGAAAGGATGGACAGCCCCCTCCAGCCAGTGTCTCCACTCCTCCAGGGCCAGTTTGATGGCTAGGAGTTCCCGGTTACCGATGTCGTAATTCTGTTCCGCTGGAGACAGCTTTTTTGAGAAGTAGGCGCAGGGATGGAGTCGAGGGGGAGTCCCCGACTGCTGGGAGAGGGTGGCCCCTACGCCCATGGAAGACGCGTCCACCTCGACTGGGGAGCTGGGGGTCAGGATGACGGAGAAGCGGAGCGGCACAGAACCTCGTGCGTAGCTCCTCGAAGGCCTTTTGTGCTTCTGGGGTCCAGGAGAGAGTCTTGGCTTTTCCTCGCAGGAGAGACGTGAGTGAGGCGGTAACCAGGCTGAAACCTCCAATGAACCGGCGGTAGAAGTTTGCGAAGCCAAGAAACCTCTGGAGTTCCTTGATTGAGGTGGGAACGGGCCAATCCCTTACGGCCATCACCTTCCTTTCATCCATCCTGATGCCTGCTGCGTTGATGTTGTAACCCAGGAACTGTATCTCCGAGCGATGGAATTCACACTTGGGAAGGTTGAGATATAGTCGGTGTTCTCGCAGCCGGGTTAGGACCTGGGTGACGTGCTTGTGGTGTTCTTGCAGCGTCCTGGAGTAGATCAGGATGTCGTCGATGTAAACAATTACGAACCGATGGAGGAATGGACGGAAAACCTCGTTCATACAGTTTTGAAAGACCGCCGGCGCAATGGAAAGGCCATACGGCATGACCCGGTACTCATAGTGACCAGAGGGAGTAATGAACGCCGTCTTCCACTCGTCCCCTTCGCGGATGCGCACCAGGTTGTACGCACTTCGGAGATCCAGCTTGGTGAAGACGCGAGCCTCACGTAGTTCTTCCAAGGCCGCTGGGACCAGGGGGAGCGGGTACGGAAGCGGGGCGATCTGTGCATTAAGGCCCCTGTAGTCGATGCAAGGGCGCAATCCCCCGTCCTTCTTTGCCACGAAGAAGAAGCTAGAGGCCGCCGGGGAGGAAGACTGGGTGATGAAGCCCTGTCGGAGGGCCTGTTGGATGTAGCCCTCCATTGCTTGGTGTTCCGGGGCTGACAAGGGGTAGACCCGGCCCTTTGGTAGCTTAGCCCCAGGCTTTAGATCAATGGCACAGTCCCACGGCCGGTGTGGGGGTAACTGAGTGGCGGCCTCCTCACTAAAGACGTCAGAGAAGGCCTGATATTCATGCGGGATTTCCACCTGAGCGGGTGGGGAGCTCCTTCCACTTGAGTAGCTGCCAGGGTTAAGACGGTCTTGAGGGGAGTCGGGAGTGGACGTAAACACTTCTGCCGGCAGGCGGGGCTCCACTCCAAGATGTCGCACGGGTCCCAGGAACAAGTGGGGGAGTGCTTGGCTAACCAGGGACGACCCAGGATCACGTCCACTGCTGAATCCTCCAGTACGAGAAGTCGACTATCTTCTTGGTGTAGCACTCCGACTTGGAGGACGATAAGTGGAGCACAGTACTTCACCTTGCCCTTCCCTAATGGTCGTCCCTGGATGGTCTGGACGGCCAGTTCCTGGGATCCCCTCTGCCGGCGTAGCTGGAGGCGTTCTAGACACGCCTGGGAGATGAAGTTCCCCATGGATCCTGAGTCAACTAGGGCAGTAGCCGATAGAGAGAGAGCAGGGGTTACCAAGGTGACCCTGAGCGTAGACAGATGAGTAATGTCCGAAGAAAGCGTGACAGTACTCACCGTCCTACGAGGAGGCCTCACAGGACATTGGGCCACGCGATGTCCTCTCTCTCCACAATAGAGGCAAGCTCCAGCCACCCACCGGCGCTCCCTTTCTTGCCGAGACAGCCGCTGTGACCCGAGTTGCATGGGTTCGGGTTCTGGAGTTGTTTGCGCTGCCATAGCCTGTGCTGGTTCGACCTCGGATGATTTGCAGGCGGCCAGGTGTTGAGAGACTCGGATGGATCTCTGAATGAAAGCCTCAAGCCCCAGAGAGTCATCATAAGTGGCCATCGCCAGCCGGAGCTCCTGATTTAGGCCTCTGCGATATACAGCCAACAGTGCCTTCTCATCCCAACCAGCAGATGCCGCCAGAGTGCGGAAGCGGAGGCTGTAACTGGACACGCTGTCTGTCCCCTGGTGGAGGTTGAGCAGCTGATCAGCGGTTGAGGTATCCCCGGGGGCGGTGCTAAATACCTCGGTGAAATGACTCGTGAAAGCGGCGTATGACGTCAGGGCCGGGCTCGCTGCGCTCCAGAGCGCTCTTGCCCACGCTAGCGCTCTTCCGGTGAGCAGCGAAATCAGAAACGCGACCTTGGCTCGTTCGCTAGGAAAACACTGTGGTCGCATCTTGATGTAGATGGCCGCCTGGAGCAGGAAGCCATGACATTCTGCCGCGTTTCCGGAAAAAGACGCTGGGAGAGCCATCGGGCTGCCGGATAGTGGAGGAGTTTGGTGCGCGGCTTCCGGCCGGAAAGCCTCTCGAAGCGCGGCGGTGAGCTCCCTCACGAACTCGGACGTGGCAACGGGCTGGTCCTCCGCTAACCCGGACGCAGCAGTGGGCTGGTCCTCCATGCTGAGGTAACGCGGTTTCCTTCCTTCCGTGTTTGGTGCCCCTCGGTTTGTGGAGGTCCGTTCTTCTGTCAGGCAAAAGAACGTGCCGGAAACCGAAGTAAGAAAGTAGAAACAACCCTGCCAACATAACAAGAAATTAATTATTTGTATTTCACAGAGGTATATATATAAAAAAAAAAAAAACAATTTAGCGCAGTGTCACTGTGGCTACTTGCTCCGTACTGAAAATATGATTTGTTTTTCGCATGCATGAAAACACTAATGAATCAATATCGCCAAGAACTGGCCAGCAGCTAATGCTAGCGCAATTCTTAGTGTTTTATGTCCAGCTTCAAGAATTTCCCTTAAATGTTTAAATCCTGTCAATTCCACATATCAAGAGAGTGAATAAATGAAGGATGGCAACAATTAGGATATGTGTTAAAGTATGCTGAAATAAATAGAACAGTTAAGAAGATAATATCTTTAGAAAATTTGCACACACACACACACACACACACACACACACACACACACACACACACACACACACATATACACATTTGCATACACATCTGTATTACCCAAATTACAAATTTAACCTTACAAATTTAAACTATTTATTAAAATTTTCCATTTATTTACACACACACACACACACACACACACACACACACACACACACACACACATATATATATTATTACAATTTGTTTTAAAATGTTAACTGTTCAAATATTGATGATCACAAATGTCAGTAATAATAAACTACGTTAACAAAAAAAAACAACAAGTACATTTATATTTTGCATTTCTTTCCCCAAACTGTACTGAAATTGAACTGAACCTTGACCTAAAAACCTAGATACAGTTCATATTCAGAAAATATACTGTATTCGAAGCTGAAATGTGTTTAATATGGTCTGGAAAAGGCAAAAATGTTTTTATTCATCTTTTAAGGTATTTCTCTATGTATATATTTGTAGATGTAAGATCAGTGGCACCTGGATCATGGAATTCCCCCAGAAAACACCTAAACCATACTGTATAATATCAGAATCTTATTATCAACAAGCACATCCCTATGAGTTTCTTACGTCCAGCTGTGCTTAAGTAGGACACTGTTTCCAAGATAGATTAGAGGAAGACAGCATTTTCTTCGTTTCCATCTCTTGCCAACGGGAGGCTGATGAATAGAGGCAAATTGCCAGTGACCTAGTTATACATTTTAGTCCCTCGTGCTGGTTCATGGTGCCGAATGAATAGGATAAGGCACGCTCGGAGCGATAGGGCAGTGTTTGTGCAGGACGCATGAATGCTTTATTTACCCGAGACCCTTGAGTACGAAATTCCCTGTAGATATTTAATCTGACTGTAGCGAATAAAGGATTTATTGGTGGTTTGTGAACCATTAAGCTGTTGGCTCATGGGAGATTCACTTATTTAAAGTATCTGTCTCGAGTTCAAAAATGATTTCTATACTCCAACAATCTTCTACATTTGTGCTCTCTACAGATCTGCTTGTTATAACTTTTAAAACATAACTGATCCCAGCTTTCTATAAGAACACAGACACATACATGTGTGGTAGACAGCGAAACAGAACAATGTTTCTCCAGGACCAAGGTGGCACATAAACTAACAAATGAACCAAAAATACTGTAACCCACAACTAGAACTTGTAGATTTACTGTATACTGCAAAAATGCAGCACTGACCAACACACACAGAGTTAATAAGTGCAAATTATTTGTGTAATCTAATCTAATCTAATCTAATATGATCTAATCTAATCTAATCAATACTTTATATGTAAACGTTTGGTACTGATTTAGTATTACAGGCAATACCATCAGTTACAATAAAAAAAAAAAATGCATGTTTTTCAATTTGATTTAAAAAAGGTCTGTAGATGTTGACAAATAAGCATTAATACATATATATTTTTAAAATTTGTTTTGTTATGCTTTTTTTTAAAATGAAAGATTTTCGAAAATATATTTACATAATTACAGTAAATATTTAGCATTGAAGGTAAAATAAACAAAAGAAGGGATCAAATCTTGATTTAAAAAAATAAATCAAATGAATCAATAAATAAATAAATAAATAAATAAATAAATAAATAAAAAGGCATTTTATAAAATGTAAAAAAGTAAATTATTGAATTCATTTGAAATAAAATAAGTGTGTAGAAAAAAAAAATCACGATTGTTATGACCATGTTTTATAATTACTCAGAAAAAAAAAATACAAAATTTGTGGTAAAAAAAACCCTTGTAAAATAAGGGAATAAATCATGTACAGAATTACATGTAAAAATGAACAAAAAAAGAGTTGAATTATGTGTAAACATTTTTTAAATATGTATGTATATATATATATAAAATAAAAATCTAGTGTAAAATGAATTGTTTCAATCAACAAATGTAAAATCAGTGATCCCAATTTCGATAATTCCATTTCACATATTTACATTTTGAATGTAAATTTAAAAGCCTAAAATTTCACATCCTCATCAAGCTACAAATGCTCCTGAGGTTCCCATAATCCCGTCCCCTTCTTCCTGAAACGTTCTGATGCGCTACATCTAGATGGAGTTCTCCCTCAATATAGTTAAAGTCAAAGGGACTCATTTATGATACTAAACTTTAATTAATATCTATGTGCTTCTCTAAAGCTGCTTTGGGACAGTTTCTATAAACACTACACATATAAAATTGAATGGAATGAATGAGTAATTAATTTATCAACAGTTAAGACACAGACAGAATCTCTATTCCAAGCAGCACTCATTAATGTGTTGATCTTAACACAAGCAGAATGTTTGGAGTTTATGGTGGATTTTCAGCTTATAATCTTGTTGTGTTGATGGTTTATTAAACAGATATTGACATTTGCATTCATAAGCTGCTTTATACACCTTGTTTGCCAAGAATATGAAGCTGATTAAATGTTTTATTTCAAACTTTGTAAAGAGCCGAAATAAAACTTCTTTTAGGAATCACTATCATATAGTGGGATGTTGATGATCCACCACTCAAAACACCTCGAACGACTTGTTGCAGCATCTCAAACATATGTCAGGTCAGAAGTCCCTGTGGCAGATTTGCCTTGTTTTACATCGCAGAATTTCACGTTTGCTCCTGCTGTGTGATGAAACCGCAGACGAAATTTGCCAAATTCCATAAATGTAACTGTAAGAAGGTTCCTGTAGTTTCTAAACTTCTGATGGAAGCAGACAATGTTTTGTAGTCTTTCTCAGACCTGAGCTCTGCAGCCACTTCCCTTGACTTTTACATTTACATTTATGGAACTTGGCAGATAAGTTTGACCAGTCATGAGAGTGACCAGGAAAAAATCTCCTTTATAAGATATGAGGAAATAAACCTTGAAAGGAACCAGACCCAGAAGGGAACCCGTCCTCATTTGGAAGATCAGAACTAAAGCTTTTGTATTTATTGTACTTTTGAATACATTTTGTCTTTATAGAATGTTTTATTAACTTTTTTAATTTAAATTTAATTAAAATTTTTCTTGTAATCCGATGCGGTCTCTGGCTAAATAATTTCCTTGAGGGATTAATACAATTCTTTCTTATTTTATCTTATCTTATCTAATCTTAAAATCAAGCTATACATTTTTATAAATATATAATATATATATATATTTTGTAATAAATTTAATACATTTTGAGTTGTTAGAGGTTTTATAAACAGACATGTGTGTTTCCAAAATAATATAATAATAATAATTATCTTTGTTTTAAATGGCGCCTTTAAAATGAACAAATCCAAGCTTTATTTCCAAGCATACAGTGCATCCGGAGCTTAATTCCAAAATGGATAAAATTTTTCCTATATTTAAAATTAAAATATTTTCCTAAAAATTCTACAAACAATATCTCACAATGACAACAATGTTATTTTTATTTATTTTTTTTATTTTAAAAAATTTGCAAAGATTTCAAACAAAGTTCCTTCAAGTTGTTATTATGGGGAATTGTTTGTAGAATTCTGAAAAAAACAATCAATTGGATCCAATTTGGAATAAGGCTGTAGAAGATAAAACATTAAATAATAAAATAAGTAATAATAAAATTTAAAAAAGAATAAGAAATTGTAAGAATAAATAATTAAATAAACAACCACATCGCAAAATTAAAAGATCAGATAAAAGCTATCCTAAAAAAGCTAGTTTCAAGAGCGGATCTAAAAACAGTAAAAGACTCGAGAGAGAATTTCACAGCTTTGGTGCATTCTGGGAAAAAGCCTGATCACCTATACAGCGTAAAACGTGTTCATTCAATCAAAACCTAAAGATGATTCAGAGAAATGGGATGCACATAAGCTACATTTCATTGGGACATTCATGGCATTTGGTGGACGCCTTTATCCAGAGAAGTTGAAGTTTAGGGGCCTTGCTCAAGGGCCCAGCAATGAGAGTTTGGTAGTGCTGGGATTTAAACTTGTGACCTTCTGATCCAGATTCCAATGCCTAAACCATCTCCCCCACTTCCTACAGTTATAATAGGAGTTTGGATTGACGTGAGAAAAAAAATGCATAAAGTTGCAACATAAAATATGAAAAAAATAATAAAAACGATAGAATAAAATACTGTGTGTAAGAAAAGCACTAGAATTTTCAGTGAGTGAAATATTCACCCTGCACACTGCTCGTTTTTTTTCAGCATTGTAGATCTTGGCACTGAAAAAGGACTGTCTACATGTTTGGAAAGAGAAGGAGATTATTACCTTGACATCCTTCTCTATTACAATCTGCAGGAACATCTGCTCTGTCCTGGCACGAGAAGGCGTTATCATGTGCGAGAACGCCGAGATGTTCGCTTTGTCACATTTCAACGTGCTGCAATGATAGAACAGCTGAAAGGAAACGAGGTAGCAAATGAAACAGTGAAAGAAAGCGAGAGAGTGAAAGAGAAAAGGTTCTTGGAAGCTCTTCAGTTTCATCAAAATTGTATAAAAAGGTCTAATGAAGAGATCATGAGTCATCAAAAAGACTCATTGTGAAGCCTCACTTCTCGTTGTTTCTGTTCCTTATCATGTCACCTGTATATATTAAAGCTCCTAACCTCTCATCTTCATCCTCATCCTCTTACTTCTCATCTTTGTCCTCATTCTTCTCCTCATGCTTTTCTCTCTCTTCTTCTACCTTCTCCTTCCTTTACCCCCCCCCATTCCTTTTTGTTCTACTCAACATCCCTTTTCTTCATGTTCATGCTCCTCATTGTCCACCTTTTTTTCGTCCTCATCCTTGTTCTCCAAATCCCCTTTCACATCCTTTTTATCCGCAACCTACTAATCATCTTCTCCCTTGTCCCCCTCTTCCTCATTTTCCTCTTCATGATCCTCTTTCTCATCCTCTCATTCTTCTTCCTAATATTACTCATTGTCCTCCTTATGTTCTTCATCATCTTTATCCTTTTGCTACTCACTTTTCTCCCACATCATGATTTCTTCTCATGATCCATATCTGCTTCATCCTCCTCCTCCTCCTCTACTTCCTCGTCCTTCTTGAAATCCTTTTCCCCATTTTTCTCTAAATGATCCATTTTCCCCTCCTTATCCTCTTCATCGTTCATGCTTTCCTTCCCACTCCTCCAGCTTCTATTTCTCCTTTTTCCAATTTTCTTCCTCCTTTTTGTGTTCCTCATCCTCCCTATCCTCCTTATCCTTCTCCACTTCCTAATCCTCATCCTACCAATCCTTGAAGGACCTTGTACTTTTCTTCATCCTCTTAAATGTCCTCCTTATCTTCCTCATCATCCTTATCCTTATTCCTCCCGCTCCTCCATTATTTCTTTCTCCTCTTTCTCATCTTCTTCCTTGTTCTCCTTAGTTTTTTTTTCTCATTCTTGTCCTCCTTCTTGTCTTCCGCCTCCTTTTTATCTGCTTCATCATCCTGCTCCTCCTCCTTTTGATTCCCATCCACCTTGTTCTTCTTCTCATACTCATACTAATTTTCCTCCTCATGATCCGCTTCCATATTTTCCTCCTTGTCCTTCTTATCCTTCACACCATCCTTATTCTTGTCCAACTCCACCCTTTATTCATCTTTTCCTCATCTCTTTCCTGTCCTCCTTATCTTCTTCCTCATCTCCTTCATCCTCATCCTAATAATCCTCTTTCTTTTCCTCCATGTCATCTTTTCCTCATCCTTATCATTCTCTTCCACCTACTCCGACTTGCCTGCATCCTATTCCTCCTGCCCCACGTAGCCAGAAGGACTAATGCTGGGAGTTAATTGACTTGTCACCTGAAGCCATGAGCGGGTGGTCTTTATATTTCAAGAATGCCACTCAAACTCCATCTGTCATGGGTGTAGAGAGGAGCAGCAACAGACGGGTGAACAAGTGGCTCTCGTATTAAAAAGACCCAATGTGACATACAGTAGAGACTCGAGTAATCCCTTTCATTTCCCTGCCAATCTGTGAACCGCATGAATGTTACAATCAAACGTTTCATTCTTTTTCCTGAAACACAAAGGCCGAGCAAATCGCACACTGGACGGTTATACATTACAGAAGTGTGTTTGTATCCGAGTGTGCATCTCTGTACGGCGCGCTAATGAACAGGTGCGTCTTCTTGTTTTCAGCTAGCGTTCTTTGATGAGAAAAAAAAACAATCCAAACATGCACAGAAGGTCCTCGAGTTGCTGACGGCACCTACGTGTGAAGTGTAATTTTTCCATCTGCGCAGGAACAAGACGGAAACTGTTTGTACCGTGATTACACCAGACATTGGATGATGAACACATCTCTGATGTGTCTTTGCTTTAACTAGTTTTCTTCAGTTTAACACTTTCTGTGGACACCATATAATAACTCATTTATCCATTCATCTGCTGTAAGTGTGTTTTTGTTTCTGCCGGAAGACGTTCCAGGAACGCAGTGGGTGGATAAACATAGGAAACATAAGAAACATAAAACAATATTGTTTTTATATTATTTTTCTTGATTGCTTGTCTAATGTCTCCTGTAGAAATGGAGAAATGTTTTAACATGGAAGACATTTTCATGAACGATCAATGAACTGTTTCAACACGTCATGCTGAAATCAGACATCAATGCAAACAGTGTTTTCATACAGTGTATATATATATATATATATATAATGTACACAAACACATAATTGTACTCTTTCTGAAGATAGATAGATAGATAGATAGATAGATAGATAGATAGATAGATAGATAGATAGATAGATAGACTGATTGATTGATTGATTGATTTCACCACTTTGGTGCCAGAACAGAGAAGAGCCTTGAAGTATACTTACTTATTTCAAGTGTGGTGCAGTGTGAGGTCTGAAGAGATCTCTGAGGTAAGATGGTGCTGGTCCATTTTTGGCCTTGTAGGCAAGCATCAGTGAACCAGATTCAGAAGGTAATCCAATAATCATCTGGGTGACACTGAATGTCTATTTATTATACTTCCATCATTGTCTGTCAATTACAATGTTTCCATCAATGTTTGACAATGTAAGATTACCTGGGTTGAGACCTGAAGAGCAGATTTTCAGGTTTTTAGTCCAAACCATCTATGATGTCTTACTCTACCAAATCCAGCAAACCTCCATGTCTGGGGCAAATGCAAGACACCTTTCAGTCCCCTTTGTCCACGAAGGGGATCCATAGAACATTTTTTAGCAGCTGCCCAAAAAGATGGAGATGGGTGATATCACTGGCACCATGCTAATAGCCATCAAGGCCATCAAGGGCCACCAAGAGCCAAAGACCACCAAGCTTCTCATAGCCGAAGAGAAGGCCCACCCACAACCTGAGAGTAATACCTGGTCTCCTTATTACTGCTACCGACTGGCAAATTTAGGTAGATTTTGAGAACAAGAATAACATTCACTCAGTTTTCTCCAGACATGATTATAGTCTTAGATTCCACCAAACAATTAATTTTACTTGATCTCACTGTGGATTAGGAAGAGCGCATGGATGAGGCCAATGAGAGGAAGCATGCTAAGTACCAAGAGCTAGTTGAGGAGTGTAGGACGCAGGGCAGGATAACCTGTTGTGAGACTCTGAAGGTGGCAGAGCATACATTCTGCAAAGCATTTACGCTACTAGGTTTTACCAGGGAGGCAAAGAAAAAGGCAATTCGAATTGCAACCAAAGCTACAGAAAAAGCCAATAGCTGACTTTGGATAAAGAGGGCAGAACCATCGTATCTGGGATAGAGGCCGGGGTCTGATCAACCCCAGCTGGATCAACTGGACAAGGGGGTCTGGTGTTGAAAGACACGAAACACCCAATGACCACAGAAAACCTCACAGTCCCAGCGCATCTGCATAGGGGTAGCTTAATGGTTAGAGCACTGGACACTGGAATAAAAAAATCACAAGGTAAAATCCCACCGCCACCAAGCTGCCACTGCTGGGCCCTTGAGCAAGGCTTTTAACCCTCAACTGTTCATCTTTCACCTATCTTCACTTTGAGGTTATCAGCAGTTCACTGATGGATAATTGCTTCATTACAGTTTTTGGGTTTAACCCTTTACAGTAACCTCATGGATCTCTTCGTGGTCAGCCATATTCAGGTGCATTAAGTAGTTTTCAATATATTTCAGTGTAATTTTAATAATACAATAAAATCTGATTACACTGCATTCTACTGATATGTGCGTATTGTATTTTATTCAGCACCAAAAATAGAAAACAACTTGGACCCTCTGGTTCAGGAAAATCCTAATGAACCACAGGCTTATGTTTTATTACACATGTAGAAGTGTACTTACAAGTATAACAGATTTCACACAAAAAAAACCCTAAATGACCCCTTTTTCTTGGAGGATAAAACATGAGTAGCAGTAAAGTGGAGGTTAAATGAAAGGCCATTCCAGTGAAAAGCTCTGCGCTCTTGCTTTATGCATGCGCCATCAAATCAAACATGTATCCGAGGAAAAATAAAATTGAGATCGCATCAGCACAATATTACATAATGGACACATAAAAACACTAAAACCCAGAATTTTCAGCATGTAAGGAATAAAACATGACATGGTGTGGGTTGGTGCTATGATAAGAATTTCTGAAAAAGCAAATGTAGAGAAACTTCCACTTCCACAGTTGTTTTTTATAGTTTTTTTGAAAGACACATGCATGTTCCTGTTGTTTCTATGCAACAAACTAGGTCATGTAATGGTATGAAGATTTACTTTAACCAAAAAACTATTAATGTCCAAATGTTCCACTTTATTTTCATTGAATAATTCTCTCATAGCACGAATTAAAGACTTATACACTCCGTATAGATAGTTTCTCCAAATGTTCGGCTAAAATACTTTGCCATGCCGCTTGAAAAAAACTTGCCAAAGGTCATCTTCACTAGGATTTTGGTGCAGGTCACTAAATGACTGGGCAGGTCATTAAATCATAGATAACACCTCAGACAACTGTTTGCTTTTAGACGTACCTTTGGCCCATTGTCATGTTGGTTTCAATGAGTCCAGATGGAATCGCATGGTGTCGAAGTATGAAATGGTTGCCATGTTGGTTTCTTTCACTTTCTGGAATTAGTCTCCAACATTCCCTACTCCAAACAAAACAACCAAAACTATTAAATTTCCACCTCCATAATTGACTGTGAGGGTAAGCCAGTCTGATCACATCTTCTCACCTGTTCTCTGCAGTGCTGTTTTTCTGTTGGAGACAGAAATGTCAAATTTGGGCTCAATAGAACTTTCTTCCACTCATTCAGTGTCAAACAAAAAAGAAAAAAGGTGTCTCAAAAGCCATATAAGACCTACTTTAAACAGGAACTGTATCAAAAGAACAACATTTTCCATATTGCAATTATTTTCTATACATGTTGTGTAACATTTGCCAATCATATACATAGAATAGGTACTATATAGTAGATTTAAACATGATTCCTTTACCAGCGTTTCATTATTTTTTTTTTTTCACTTTTGAAATGAATAACATGTAAAAACATGGCTTCTGGTGTTAATACGAAACTCAAGATGCTAAGTATTCAGTGCTTCAGCACCTTCTCTCAATGGCAGATAATGTAAAGGAACAACATTATCCCTGAGGGTTACCAAGTGTTACCTGACTGACAAATGGCTACCTACATTTCCTTGTTAACAGATGAAATTAGTTGTATGGTCTTGAATTAAGTGACAAACTGCCAGGCAAATCCCTGTGGATGAATTATTATACAAATGATCATACAATGGATCGTTCAAATAATATAATGCTGTGACTTCGCAGATGAAATTTTTTCATAGATTAGATTCTATATAGATTTTTTAAGAATTTTCAAGAATTCAACATGGATTTGATGTATTTATTGGTTTAGATTATACACAATATTTTTGCAAAAGTATTGGGACAGCTGATTTTTCCACCCATATGTGGTTCTTCCCCCAAACTGTTACCACAAAGCTGGAGGCACACAATTGTATAGAATGTCTATGGATGTGGTAGCATGAAATTTTCCCTTCACTGGAACTAGAAAACAAAACCTGTTCCAGCATGACAACGCCCCTGAGAACATAGCCCAGATCCATGAAGATCCAAAACAGTACTGCACCCCAGGCCTCCTCACCTTCTTACCTACATCAGTACCTGAACTCACTAACACTCATGTTGCTGAATAAATCTCCACAAAATTTAGTGGAACATCTTCCCAGAGGAGTGGAGGTTATTATAACAGCAAATCAGGACTAAATGTGGAATGGGATGTTAAAAAAAAAGCACATTTTTTAGCAATCTTATGATCAGGTGTCCACAAACTTACTCATTTATCCAATGCAACTTACCAGCAAGGTAAATGTTTTGTTTTTAATGTGTGAAGATATTCCCACCATCAGAAGTTGTAGGTGCAACTAAAAATTAGTCACAATTAAAATGACTCATGACTAATCGAACAAATCATTTAACCTGAATCAGGACCCACTTATAGAGTTTTCTATATAAAAAATGCAAGCCAATGCAGTACCATGTGGTGGTGGTGGGGATGGTGATGGTGGTGGTGGTATGAACAGGTGCTATTCTCATACAGCCTGCAGCTCTAGGGATGGAACGTAGGCCTGCATGAGTAACTTCATGTAGGTGGATTCGATTTCACTGGCTGCCGTCCATGATTTGAAACGAAAGCTTCGAAATGGATTTAGTAAAGGAAGAGATGGTGAGAGTATTTTATGTCACTGAAGACCACATACCACCAATCTGGTAAGATAGAACAGGAGGCTGTGGAGGTCACCATGGGGCATTTCTGTAGTCAAGAAAGACTAAGTTTTTACCTCATTTGAAAATTTTTTTTGTTCTAATATCTAAAATTTATATATTGCATATATTACATAATACTAAACCATGGCAATGAAACCAGTGATGAGCAGAGGTTTGAGGTTGAGGTCATTCTGTGCTGAATAGAAACACAGGGATTTCTGTACAGTACAGTATGTTCTGTTCTAGAAAACATGTAACCTTTGAAAACATAATGATACAAATACAAATTTGATCTAGATTGGATTTTATTTGCTTTTTATTTGGAAGTAGGTGCCTTTATCTCAGACTCAGGTTCTCCACCTCTGAGCTTATGGTAAGTATAATATATAATGTACAATTATCTGGCCACATGATTTCGATTATTGACTATGTAAGTCAATCTTTAATTGAGTGCGTACAGACTTTATTTATACGCTAATTTTGCGTGGGAACAAGATTTTGGACATAGTGACAAAATGGACTTGTTTCTGAGATGGGATTGGATAGTATTCCAAAATCAGCTGAAGATCCGTATCCTGGTTATTTAATAACAAAGTCAAAACATAACCAAATATCAATGTTGTGAAAAAATAATGAATGGTTGAATAAATAAAAGTAAGTGTCAAAGCCTGGATTTCAAATACAGAAATAAAACTATATACAGTTCACTTGCATAGATGATTTATTTATATCCACGTCAAGTTCAACCAATGAAGTGTAATTCTAAATGATAGTATACTAACCTGCTGTTAGATAAGATCAGCTTCAAATTTATTCTAGGATAACACAATCTTTAATCTTATATATACACATGTGCACCGAATGCGATCCTTTTTAGGCTCATAACATAATAAAAATCTGTGCAGTGTTTTCTGCATGCACTTTTTTTGTATTTCTGCACATCAGTATTTTCCAAATGGAGTCTAACAAAAGTAAACAATTAAATTCATTTTTTGTCTATTTATTTAATTTTATTTAAACAATTTATCAAAAAGTGTATTGCATTAATTGAATTGATTATATTTTATTTTTATACAATTTATTTTTTGTTAAATATTATAAAATATTATTTTTTATATATATATATATATTAGTTAACCAAGCAGGGATTTTTATTTAAAACTGTTTATGTTGACAAATGTTAATAATCATCAATGGTGTTAACAGAAAATGAATAGCAATTTTATGTTTTGCATTTCTTTTCCGTAAGTGTATGGAAATTGAACCAAAACATGACTTATATATATATTAGGAGTGTAATGGTACATAAAACTCAGGGTTCTGTAGAATGAGCAGCAGTAAGAGGCATCATGGACACATGTTAGTCTACAATGCAGGCTTTTTCAGTGTTAAGTTTGAGTTGATAGAGATTATTGTTTATAGAGTTTTGTAGGCTGACAGCTGAATGCCCAGTAGAGGGCACTAAACTATGCAGCTAGCTGGTGGTGTAGCTTACTGCATTTGGTAGATGCATTTTTCCAGAGCAACTTGCAATTATGCCATTTATACAACTAAGCAGGTTAATTACCTTGTTTACTTGCTTGCCAGTGGTGATAGATTAGTGTATCTGGGATTCAAACTCATGCCATTCCAAGCAGAAATCTGACATCTAAACCAATGACCTACCATACTTGATAAACAAGCTAGGTACTTCTATCAAAATCTGTCAGATCTTTACCCAGTTTACATTTGCTCTAGATTTGATAAGACTGGCAAGACTTCGTAACCCAATGCATGGTTTTTCCTTATATACTCCATTTGCTAGAAAGTTGCATGAAAGTAGTAACTGCGAACTCATTGGGAGGAGACCAAGGCTTACCTGGGTGACAAAGATGTTCTCTGGAGTTCGACCTGGGCAGTCATCTAAAAAGTGCAGGCCGGATGGAAGAGTGATTGGTGATAGAAGGGTGTCTGCAAGAGTAAAAGGGAAAGTTTATAGAACTGTGGTGAGACCTGCGATGTTGTATGGTTTAGAGACAGTAGGATTGACTTGAAGACAGGAGGTGGAGCTGGAGGTAGCAGAGTTGCAGAGGCTGTGATTTTTATTGGGAGTAACGAGGATGGACATGTTAAGAAATGAGTTTATTAGCGGAAATGTGCATTAGGATGTTTTGGAGACAAAGTGAGAAAGGCATAATTGAGATGGTTTAGACATGTGCAGAGGAGGGACATGGGGTTTATCGGTAGAAGAATGCTGAGGATGGAGCTACCAGGCAGGAGGAAATAGGCCAAGGGGGAGGTGTATGGATGTGGTGAAGGAAAACATACAGGTAGTTGGTGTGAAAGAGGCAGATGTAGAGGACAGGGTGGTATGGAGACAGATGATCCGCTGTGGTGACCCCTAAGGGAGCAGCCGAGAGGAGAAGTAGAAGAAGATGATGTGCTGCATGATCATGACTGGGAAAATTATCCTGTGAAGAAATACTGAGAGTTAATGTCTGTTCTCTAGAACGTGGTACAAAGTAATAAGAAAAGAGAGACCTTGAGGTCCAGCAGGCTGCAAGAGTAGAAGCTATTAGAACCGACCCAATACTTTATCTTATGATTAGCAACAGTTTACTGTTTATACACCTTTTAAACTCCCTTTATTAGGATGTTGGGGCACAGATCTCTAAAAATGTAATTTCTGCCACATAAAACGTAATTTCCCATTATATCATTGGGCTGGAACCTGCTGCCCCTAAGCTCCAGCCAGGTGTTGACAATTAGTTGTAATTGCTTGAAGAACCACATCTGAGGCCTGAAGAGGCAGTAGCAGAAGGCGAAGATATTAAACCGGAATTAACATCTCAGTTAGTGTGTTTGCTACGAAATAGTATTGAAAACTCAAGACACTTCAGAGTCCACACAATAAAATTAATAGTATTTGGCTTTGGAGGCTTCAGATGTCTGCTTGTCTGGTCTTTATCTATGAACTGTACCTGAATTAATGTCAAACACAAAGCGCACAGACCTTAAAAACTAAAAGAATGTGAAGAGCTTCAGGAAGTATGAGTGTGTCTGCTATTCTGCCATCTTATAAATCATATACCTTTACTCCAGAATAAAGCCAGAGCGAGTGGCTTTAACGGAAAATGCATGGGATTATTATTTTTTTTTTTAGATGAGAGTCAAAAAGGCAATACATTTTAAATGCAATAACCACTGGGGCAAATCGCGCATGTGATAAATTACCCCTTTGCAAAGGTTAAGCAGCTGTTTTTCTCAGTGAAAATCCAATGAATAATCAATATATGCTACACGATCAAGAAAATCACCATTCGAGAGATATGATGTTCAGGATCGTTTGAAACTCTAATTCTCTACTAAAAACTACTATTCTCTATACCATTTTTCCCACCCAGCTTGACCTTCAACTGTCCTTGTTGTGGGTGACTCCTACACTCTAGACTTAGATTTCTAAAAGTTTTAAAGCATGTTCAGCCTACAGGTGCAAAAATTCAACCCCCCACAACTGCACAACTTTCCTATGACATTTTCTCTTTTTATGGAGTGTATACATATATGAACATGATTCTGAATTTAGAATTGATAACAAAGATGTATTTTTATTAGGTGATGAGAAGTATTAAGTCTGATGTGGCCAAGTGACAACTATATTGCTCTTACTCAATTCAAGGCCATTTGACCAAGGCAAGGTCAAGGTTAATATCTTCTAACAGTGCTCAACACTTCTAGCACTGCTCGACTGGTCCCACTTTCTCTCAGGGGAAGAGGTAGGTATACATCAAGACTATTCTCTGTTCTGGCACCGAGGTGGTGGAACGAACTTCTCCTAGAGTGACTGGATATCTCACCTAAAGACTTTAAACTTCTTCCTGAAACACTTAAACTAGCTCTTTTTTCTTTGTATAATTCCTCTCAAAATGTTATGCTGATTGTATCTAGGGGAGTTTTTCCTTGCCACAGGCTTACTCATCAGGGATAAATGCACAACATTCACCATAACTGTTGATTTCTGTAAAGCTGCTTGGAGACAATGTCTGTTGTGAAATGCGCTGTACAAATAAACTTGACTTGACTTGACTTGACTATCCTAAGTTTGAATCTAGCAAACAGGTTTCGATTTATTTATTGATAGAGACTCAATGCACTTTTGTATTTCGCTGTGGATAAGGGTCTACTAAATGCAGTAAATACAAATGTAAATATGACATTCTGTTACGGATAGGTCAGGCATCAGAAACAGGGAGTAAAACAGATTGCCTTTATTTGGTCTAAACATGCAAACAGAAGGGAGCTTGGGATGATACTGTAGCAAATGGTAAACTTAACTGAGTGCTCCTTAAAAGCGTAGCCAGGAGCATGGAAGCACAGGGGGCATGGAAGCACAGGGGGCATGGAAGCACAGAGGGCATGGAAGCACAGGGAACCAGAGAGGCAGAAAGTCCAGGTGATTTATGGTCGTAACTGGTAGATCGGACCCTGAATAAAGGGGCATAGGGACCTTATGAAGGGGACAGGTAAATGGGGGACAGGTATAGGTGATTAGTAGGAGGAGGACAGGTGTAGGTGATTTGTAGGAGGGAGAGGCTGAGTGGTTAAGCATTAGAGGGAGGCGTGACTGGTGGTTCTCTGACACATACACAAATATGATGGTGTTAATTAATTGCATTGTTATGATCACTTTCAAATAGTACCCTACTGTGTTCATCTTCACATTGCACCCTATACAGTATTATTGTAATATAAATATTGCACCTTTGCACTCCTATAATACATTTATTGTTTATTAAATATTTTTATATTTATAATTGATTTATTTATAGAAATTGATATTTGCATTTCTGGTTAGATGCTTACTGCATTTTTATTTGCCACATGCTTGAACTCTACACAATGAAAAAGTCGAATCGAATCGAATCGATTCGAATCAAATCTATCCTATTGTCAGTCATATGCATCAGGAAAAGATACTATATCAATACAAAAAATATGAAAAATACAACCAGGAGTATTCATGAAGTGATCATCAGGGGTTTTAAACTCAAGCATCGAGGGGGCCAAAATTAAATACTGAGTGTCATTTGTGGGCCAAACAGTGTCAAAGTTTAATGAACGATAAAGTTGCCTTATACTTATGTACATTACAGTAGATATTATTTTTTCAAATTCAGAGTCAGCCATTGTGCAGAGCCTCTGGATCATAGAGTTAAGGGCCTTGTTTAAGGAACCAAGAGTGGCAGCTTGGCGATTCAGGGGCTTGAACCCCTGACCTTCCAATCAGTAACACAGAGCCTTAACCTCTGATCTACTGTACCATTTATTCATTTATTCATTTTGCTTGGCATCATGTTGGTTCAGTGGTTAAGGCTCTGGGTTATTCCTCATAAGGATGGGAGTTCAAGCACTAGAATCACCAAACTGCCAATGTTTGACCCTTGAGCAAGGCCCTGAACCCTATCTGCTCATGGGGCCCCTATTCATGGCTGACGCTGGGTCCTAACTCCAGTTTATGAAAACATATGGGAAGTAGTAGTAACATAGTAGTTAAGGCTCTGGATTCCCAATTAGAAGGTTGCAGATTCAAGCACCAGTATTGCCAAGCTCCACTTTTGGGGCCCTTAAGCAAGGCCCCAAGTGCTGTATATTGACTGACCTTGCACTCTGACCCCAGCTTCCTAACATCACTAGAATATGTGAAAAAATTGATGCCTCCTCACCTTACATCAAGGGAAGTGGTCGATTAGTAGTTAAGATATTAGTATCTGATCAGTTAAAATCCCAGCACCACCAGTCTGTCACAAGGTCCTTAACCCTTTACTGCTCATTTGTGTCAATGAGATAAGTGTGAGTAGCTCTGTATAAGGGCATCTGCCAAATGCATACAAATAAAAAAATCAAATAAAGGGATTGTGGTGGACTTTTGAGCTCCATGATCACCATCATCTTCTCTCTGCTTGTGTTCTATATGGTGAATGTTCATCCTGGATACATTCATTGGAGAACATTTTTCATTTGTTTTGTATTAATATATTAATGTGACGTGAGGTCCAGATACCAGCGTGACACTAAAACAGGTAGTAGCAATGGCTATTTTTTACTGAAGTACATGTCAGAGCCAAAGCTTCTTCACTTTAACTTGAGTAATAGAGTGTAGTCAGAACTTCATCTTTCACCAGAGTCTTTTACAACGTGAGTATCCACATACTTCTTACTGTCTTCTGTCTTGCTCATTGTGAGCCTCATAAACTAGTCTGTGGTGTGAGAGAGACAGGAAATGATACACCAGCGGATTGAAAAAGACATGAAACGACAGGAAATATGTTGATGTGCTGAAAACGGTGCGATGAGAAGAAAAAATATTGATCGTGTCAGATTATACTTTCTTTCAGCTTCTTCCATTAGGGGTCGCCACAGCGGACCATCCGCATGTTTGATTTGGCACGTGTTTTTACGCTGGATGCCCTTCCTAACGCAACCCTCCCCATTTATCCGGGCTTGGGACCGGCACTAAGGCTTGTGCATCCCTAATGGCTGTTGATGGTTTCCTGCCCGAGGATCGAACCCGAGCCGCAGTGGTGAGAGCGCCGCATCCTAACCACTAGACCACCAGGGGACCTTGTCACCATTTGTGTCACCAAATAGATTAAAACTAAAATAACGAGTCTGTTTTATGAATGTAAGAAGTAGAAAGAACTGATATTTGTGTAAAAATGTAATGAGAGAAAGTAAAAATTTGTCCGAAAAATCTACAATAAGGCAAAATACTGATACCAGAAAAATCTATTTAAGTACAGTAACGAAGTATTTATACTTCATCACTTCCCACCTCTTGTTATAGAAGACCAGACTTCAGTTCTACAAGGGGCCTGAACTTATTACTAGAACTTTAAAAGTGTGTGTGTGTGTGTGTGTGTGTGTGTGTGTGTGTGTGTGTGTGTGTGTGTGTGTGTGTGTGTGTGTGTTGGTCTCCCTAATCTGATTGATGTTTTGAAAGACAGAAGACTCTATTCATCTCGACTTGCTGCAAAGGATGAAGACATCAAAAAATACATGCTTTTGTTATGTTTATGAGGACATTTTCGAAGCGATGCTCAGAAAGCACACACACACACACACACACACACACACACACACACACACACACACACACACACACACACCTGTTCACTATGGCTCTGTGCTTCCGAAATAACTTCCTTACCACCGCTTGACCTCCTTCTTTTCCTCCTTATTTCTTTTTCCCCCTATTTCCCTCTTTTCCTTCACCTCATCCCTATTTCATCTCTTTCTTTCCATCCAACTCCTCTTGCTATTTTTCTTTCTTTTCTTAATTCTGCCTTTCCTTTAACATCATCCTCTTCCAGCACCTGCTCTTTTTTTCTTCTTCTCTTCTTCATCCTCCCTTCTCTTTCTCCTTGTTCTGGTAATTTCTCTTTCTCTTTCTCTTCCTTCACTTTCCCCTTATCCTCATTTTACCTCCTCATTCCTTCCTTTGTTCTTTATATCATCTGAATTCTCCACCTTTTACACTCCCACTTACTTTTTCCTTCTTATTTTTCTTGTCCTTCTTCTTCTCTTCCTCCTACTCCTCCTTTCTCTATACTTTCTCTTTGTTCAACTTTTCTATTGCCTCCCTTTTTACATTTTTTTACTTCTCTTTCTCCCATCTTTTTATTATAATGTATCTTTTCTCCTGCTCCTCTACTGTTTTTTCCTGTTCTCTTCATCCCCTTCCTCCTTTCCTACACCCTCCTTTTATTTCTAAATGTCCACCTTTCTCCTTTTCCATCTCTCCCTCCTCACTCCCACATTTTTTTCTTTTTTCTTTTCTTTTCCTTTCCTTCCTTTTCTTGCTCTTTATATTTCTTTTGATTTCCCATCTACCCCTTTACTTTCTCTTTTCCTTCCTTCTCCCCCTCATTTTTCTCCGTTTTTTTACCCTCCTTTTCATTCTTCTTCTCCTGTTTCTCCTCCCAATCCACATATTATGCTTTTCCCTTTCCTCTAACATCTCCTCCTCTTTCTCTTCCTTTTCCCCCTTTACACTTCTTGCTTCTAATCTGTCTATTTCTCGTCCTTCTACTCCACCTTTCTCCACCTTTTCTATCGCCTCCTCTCCTTCATCTTCTCCGACCTCTTTGTCTTCCTTTCCCTCTCCTCCTCCTTCTCATCCTAATCCACTCTTCCTGCTTTTCCTCCACCTCAAAGATTGCCCTCTCTTTCTCTTCCTTTTCCTCCTTTAATTATTTTTTCCTTCTTATCCTCCTTTCTCCTTCTCCTTTTCATCTTCCTTCTCCCACACTTCCTCCACCTCTTCCATCTCCTCCTCTTCCTTCTTCTCCTTGCCTCCTCCTACATCCCCCATTTTTCTCCTCAACTTCAACCTCTTTCTACCCCTCTTCCTCTCCACTTCTTTACCTTTTTTCTCCTCTTCCTCCACCTTTTCATCCACCCCTTCCTTCTCTTCCTCCTCCACCTTCTCCTTCTCCTCACAGAAATATTCAGATCTCTAATCACAACTCGCGTCTATAAATTCTGCACATATGTAGATTTAAACGGCTGAATATTGCATAAGGACATGACACACTGAGTGATATGCGGTTTCACCTTGCCAAGTTACTCAGCTAATGGAAAAGCAGTCTGGAGCAGCGACTCTTCAGGTAGGTGTGCTAATCTCACAAATGTGACATGATGGGGATTTGCTCAGTTACTGCTCATGCAGAATAAACGATTGCACAACCTTCATGTGAAAATAAATTATAGGAAATATACACAATTTAAAAAATATATTTATTTATGAGATCTCACATTGTATTTTACACTTTTTACTCATTTTATGCAGGTTTATATGTGATATGTTAAGATGTAATTAATATGAACATTCTGCTGCAATGAGCAGTTTTCCATCAGTGAACAGTTTATAATCTCAACAATGAAACTATAATGAATAGACATTTGGAGTCATCAAGCAGAGAATGGATTTTCTTTTAAATTTGGTTCCTCTCGAGGTTTCGTCCTCATATCATCTCAGGGAGTTTTTCCTTACCACAGTCACCCTTTGCTTTTTCATTGAGGAAAAAATGTAAAGACTAATTTAGAAATATAATATGTATATTTGTAATTCGTAATTTTCTCTAAAAATGCTATAGGACAGTGTCTATTATTGAAAACGATATACAAATAAAATCAAATTCAATCGAATTGAATTGAGTATATTAAATTGAACTTTTTTTTAATAAAAAAAATAATTCTTTGTGAATTACAAAAAAGGGATTGTTTCAATTTCAAGTAATTTTTACACAATGGCATTTCTTTTTCATTATTAATTCATTCATTCATTTTTTTCATCCTTTTTTGCCATTTTTATTTAATTATTATTTTTTATTTTCTTTTTATTATTTTTGTATATATTTATTATTATTATTAGTTGTAGTATTATTATTTATATATTTTTATATATAAATCATTCAAATTTTATCATAGTGTATTCATTTTTAATTGAATTATTTTACACCTAATCTGACATAGCTCAGTGTTTAAGGCTCTTGGTTACTGATCAAAAGGTTGGTGATTTTCAAAGTCCAGAACCATTAAGCTGCCATTTGGGCCCTTTAGAAAGGCCCTTAACCCTCTCTGCCCCAGGGGTGCTGTATCCTGGTTGATCCTTCTTTCAAAACCCAGCTTCCTAACAATATGCAAAGAAAGAATGTCCCTGTGATGTTGTGTATATGTGACAAGTAAAAGCCTCACTATTTTGCTATTCACATGTTACAATTTTCATATTAATCAATTTGTAGTAGCTTTTAGTAGTTTTTAGCAGTTTCCACTACGTGTCTATAAAGAAATGCATCCAATTTATTTGCCGTACAACAAGACGTTTTCTTTCAAGTTTCACGTTTCATATTTTCCGGTTTCTTGATTATGTTTTGTTTAAGATATAAATCCTTTATTTATAAATTTTTTTTGCCATTTTTGGCTACCTCGAGAAGGTACAAATGCGTCGTAATTCACATTTTGTTTTTCAATCAAAAAAGGCAAGAATACAATGTACACTGACCAGTATCTAATATTTGAATGCTGATTTCAGAAATCTCAGCTTCGTGTTGTTTTGTGCCCTTTGTGTGATTTGTGCCTTTACCTGGAGCTTCATGTGCGATTGATAGTGTAAGCATTCAGTGTGTAATCTTTCTAACAGATTTCTCCTGCAGATAGACTCGGTTTGCCGCTGTGCAGGAGAGACTGCTTCAGGGATCTCCTGCTGTTCTCGACAACCTTTCCTTCTTCGCTTTAAATATATTTTCAGAACTCATGCTGTTGCTCTGAAAGGGTTCTAAATGACAGGTTACACGGGTTAAAGACCCTCCCTGACATTCGTGTCGCTCCAGAACAGCCATGAGGCCACGATCTCTCTCTCTGTTTGCTCAAACTTTATTTGAACAGAAGACTCACTTGCTGTCCTTGAATTTTCCATCAGGGTATTCAAAGTTCCTCTGCTTTTTCTTCTCTTGGAACTTTCACTGAGAAAAACTCTGGTAATAATACACACAGACCTGACCAGGGTTCAGAGAGAGAGAGAGAGAGAGAGAGAGAGAGAGAGAGAGAGAGAGAGAGAGAGAGAGAGAGAGAGAGAGAGCAAGCAATGCAAACTGTATTCTTTAAAAATAATGACGTTATCTATCTATCTATCTATCTATCTATCTATCTATCTATCTATCTATCTATCTATCTGTCTGTCTGTCTGTCTGTCTGTCTGTCTGTCTGTCTGTCTGTCTGTCTGTCCACCCAAACAATATATATATATATATATATATATATATATATATATATATATATATATATATATATATATATATATATATATATCCTTTAATTATTGTTTCTGGATCATTCTTTGTATTGCTTTGTATTTTATTAGTAACACTTCGTCTCCAGTTCCTGAATAGAATGATAGATAGATCACATTATTCATCCCAAAGGAAAAAATAAAGATAAATGCAAATGCAGTCCCTCACTATCAAAAATTATGCAACCAAGATTCCCGCATTTGGGGAATTTGCAAAGGTCAGCACAGCCGGAGTTCAATGGCTGAGCCTCTCTTTGGGCAAACCACCCTCCTGGTTTCAGTATTGCGCCTGCCAGGTATGTATTTAACACATAATATCATTGCATTTTGATCTTAAAATAAACTAAAAAAGTGTAAAATATATTAAATTCAAGAAAAAATGTGATAAGAAGAAGTGATATGAGGTTGAATGTTAAATAACCAATGAAATGTCCTTACAAGGCTTTAAAACTTTATAAGTAAAAGTATTGCCTTCCTCCTTCTTCTCCCACTTCTCCTCGTCTTCGTCCTCCCAGACTTCCTCCTCTTCCTCTATCTTTCCCCTCCCCCATAGGTATTGCATAACATCGCTCATCAGAGCACAATGAGTGGGTGATTTTTTTTTCCTTTCCTTTTCCGGTTAAAATCAGTCTGTATTCTACGAGTGTGACAAATGCAATCATACTGTATTACACTGATTATCTGACAGCAATTTATTATCATTCCATAACACCAAAAATAGTAAGGAACAGGTCTGGGTCTAACTGATCTACCTACAGGATGATTTCTAAAAAAAAAAAGTAAAGCCGATAATGACATATAATTGGTCTTTTCTAACACCTGAGTGTCAGTCAAACTGTTCACATCAATCACAGGATGGATCCATAGATCCAGAAACATCCTGAGATCTTCGTTATTCAAGATGTAACTTTTATTTCAAAAGTTGTCTGGAACTTGAATATCAAACTCACTGAATCAGTTAATCAACATTGTGGTTCAAGTGGTTTACTTCTGTTTCATTATCATTTATAGCAGATATACGATGTTGCGGGGTACAGTGAAGATGATCAGAAAAAAGCGCCCGTTCTTACTCCGGAATTTCATGGAACCACCCAAGGCGTTGATGAGAAACCGCCCCAAGCTGCACAGAGTGGCCTTTAGTCGAAGAGAACGCTATCCAGAGGCAGGCCTGGACAAAGTGGGAAGATCCATGAAGGGGGGAGGGGCAGGAACAGTGGTCACTGTTCTACTGTGTACTGTATGTACAGATGGATTATACTGTACACTGTATTTCTCGAAAGGTTTTCAAGCTTCAGCAAGAAAAAAAAGCTGCGTCATTAATTGCAGGTATGAACTTAAGGTTCTTTTTCAGAAAATCAGCATTTCCCCATTAACCCCATCGTAAAATTGCAAATATGGTAAGTGGAGACATGGCCTAGCCTACCCAGAAGTCTAAAACATTTGTAATCAGTATGGGGTATTATACTGTCATTTGCAAATAATGTAATAAATTGAAGTACAAGTAAAGTAGCAAAACAGAGCAATTTACAAAACTCCATTTCCATTTCCAGCATTTATTCAAAATGGCATACAAAAGTGCTTTGAGTCTCTATCAATAAATTTATCAGTGCTTGAGAAACAAGCTTGAGAAATCATCAGCCTAAACTTTGTTGAAAGGAATCATAGCTTATAGATTATATATATATATAAACAGGCTTTAACGAAAGACCATGCCTGTTACACGGCTTGTATCGAAACAGTAGCCTACCAAGAAAGTCATTGTTCACTGTCCTTTTTCCTTTCACAACTATTTCTCTCGGGAGTTTATCTTTTGGCATCGTCGTGCGTTTAAAAATCACCATCGGTGAAGCTTTTCTCCCGATGCCGTGCAGCTCAGAACACAGGTGAAGTGTGTTTTTTCATGCCGGGTTGTTTTCAGCGTGATGAATGATTCGCGGTTCCTGTAGACAGTCCGAGTGAGCGGCAGGTCAAACTTCAGAGGAACCTCATCCATATTTACGATGTGCTAATATTTAATTTTAATATAAAGAGTTTCATTTTCGTTCGGCAATTTCATTGGTCTAATGTTATGGGGCTCAGTTTTTTGGCTTGAAGCTTGCGAAACCCAGGAAAACCCATAAATTAGCCGCTTCATTGTTTAAGCCGCGGGGTTCAAAGTGTTCAAAGGAAAAAGTAGCGGCTTTTAGTCTGGAAAATACGGTGTGTACATATATATATATATATATATATATATATATATATATATATATATATATATATATACATAAATACGCGCTCTTTCTTTCATCATGAGAACCATCGTGACTCTGGACCACATGTATTCATTACAAGCACCTTTACAAGATCTTCCCTTAATAAGCAGGAAGAACCCAGTCTGCAGCTTTCCACCCGGCTTACAGAGCAGATTAATTAATGATCCTGTCGTCTGAAAAAAACCCCTATTTTTTCAGTCTGAGCCTCCTGCCTATTATTAATGTTAATAATCATCCATGAAACAACAAAACACCCTGTTCTCTTCGACTAGGCATTCAATTTTCTCCTGACTCACTTGTCTCATATTTGGGCTTCCAAAAGTTCCTGAATAGAAGAACGGAATAAAAAAAATTCTCGTAATAAAATGTGTATTCCATATTATTACGGACAAATGATTCTCTCGAGTCCTCGTGTTCACCCCTGCAGGCTGTTAAAGTATTTTTTTTTTCTGAAATACTGTATGCACACAACCCTGGTCAAAATGGCCGACATAAGCATATCTGCAAGTGCTCCGGTATTAAATGACGATCAGGACGCCGAGCTTGCAGGTTCAGAGAGCACCATTTACAGGATTTATTGAAATCGTTGTAGAGAGAGAGAGAGAGAGAGAGAGAGAGAGAGAGGAGTGAAAGATTGACGGTCGTTTGTGAGAAAAACTCGGATGAGTCTTGAAAGTCCCGAAGGCATTAAAAACCCTGCTGTTTTAAAGGACAGAAGCTTCAATCTGATGATGCTTAAATCTGATTGGTCCAGTGATGCTGTATGATCTTATTGTACAGACCAATCAAGAAAAAGCAGCAAATGAAGCGGAGTTTGGTTTACGGAGACAGGAACGTAGGCAGTGTTTATAGAACTTCCATAACATTACGTTCTATTTCATTCCTCAAAGGTGTACGGTGATGCCAAAGTATCTGCAGCGAGGATCTGAATTGGCAGACCTCCCAATAGACTGTGTGAGAATAAACGCTCGCTGTCGGATGGCCCATATTTAAAACACTATGTTTCTTGGCCACGGTGATGATTAATAACCCTGTAGCCCAACATTCGCCGTTAGCTCGTTCCGCAACACACCTTGGAACACAAGTCAGTCATCAATCTCTTTTAGATACATATACTTTTATGGCATTTTGCTAATTTTCTTATTGAAATCGAATGATGTTATTCATACAACTGAACAGGTACGGACTGGGGCCCTTAAACAAGGCCCTTAACCCCTCTGTGCTCCAGGGGTGTCATGGCTAATCCTGCACTCTGATCCCTGCTGTAATGTCCATCTGTGAAGAATTAAGTTTCTTTCTTTCTTTCTTTCTTTCTTTCTTTCTTTCTTTCTTTCTTTCTTTCTTCCTTGCTTTCTTTCTTTTTTTCTTACTTTCTTTCTTTCCATTAATTTTCCTTTTATTCATTTTCGTTTTCATTTCTCTTTTCTTTCTTTTTTTCTTTCTTTCTTTCTTTCTTTCTTTCTTTCTTTCTTTCTTTCTTTCTTTCTTTCTTTCTTTCTTTCTTGCTTTCTTTCTTTCTTGCTTTCTTTCTTTCTTTGCATTTATCATAGGCCCAGCAGCGCCAATCTACTTCAAATCATTTCAATTTCTTTGCCAAAATTATTTATTCAGGTTCATGTAGTGACACTGCTTCAGTAAAAGCTCCTTCCCGGCACCCTGAGCTCCCCCAGTAAAGTGTAGTGTCGAAACCAGTGTTTCTTTCAGAGAAACTGGCAGCATGAAAACTATTGCCAATCATCCGTCCGTGGGTCATAGGGATCATAGAGAAGGGCTGCATACTTTACACCAGGGGTGGGCAATACATTTTTACAAGGGGCCACATGAATTGTGTCAGAGGGCCACACCAACGATAATATTTTAGGGATGCACCGAAATGAAAGATCTTGGCCGAAACCTAAAACCAAAAACGAGGAAACCAAGGCCAAAACCGAAAACCGAAACACCGAAATAAAAATTATGTAAATTATTAGAACAATTGCATTTATGGCTATGAGTGTGTACTAACCTCACTAAAATCAATGCATTGTAAATCAAAGAATAAATAAATTACAAAAGTGTTTTATTTATTATTATAAATTATTGTTATTTATTTGTTACCATTCATAGTATTGACAGACAGACAGCGGTCAATTATTATAAGCAACGGGTCTGTTAAATGAAAATAATTGACCGCCTAACGTTTGGAAGCCCATTCAAGTGAATTGAACGTTCTAATCTACAGCATTAAGAAGAGCCGTGTAATAAATAATATTATATTATAATAATTATTATTTTTGGGATCCACGGGGAATGTTTCAAAGATCAACCCGTCGATCGCAGACCACTGATCTAAGGCAATAAAATCCATAATTTTTTGTGTTATGCCTTTTGCCTTGGCACCATCACTGGAAAACTTTCCTGCCTTTTCAAAAACGTCCGCTACAGACGGAGTGCGCATGCTCGGATTGACTTTACTATTCTGCGCTTCGTTCTTCTCATATTTAGAATGGCAATCGGGAGATGAAATTTCAGCATTGCATGTTTTGCAAATCGCTATCCGTGGGTCTTTCTCCGAGATATTGAAATAAGTCCACAGCCCAGACATGTTGGCTTTTTTTTCCAGAAACCGTGTGCTGGCTGCGCTTTTTTATTGCGTCATTACAATTGTGTTTCTGCCGTGTTGTTTCGGTGATTTAGGTATTTCGGCAGAAAGTTTTCTGTGGGCGAATTTTCGGTGCATCCCTGTAATTTATGATTAGCCTCAAGCGGGCCAGACAGGGACGTACAAAGGGCCGGATGTGGCCCACGGGCCGTAGTTTGCCGAGGTCTGCTTTACACCATACTTCAATGGCGTGGTACCCACTACCATGAAACCGGGGCAAGTAGGTTTGCTGACACAAGAATTGCAAGCTCTGCTGGATTAAGCTGCTGTTCCCCTGTCTTTTCTAGATCCCAAGTTTATTGGGGGGGGGTGGGGGGGGTGTGCTTCCAATTTAAGATCTTTCCGACTGTAGCCTTTACCTTAGAACACACGAGTCAGGAAGTCCTTGAGGTTCGTTTTGGGGATGAAGTTGACCAGTTTTAAGTTCTTCTTTTTGGCCTAGTCTTGTCATACACAGAATGTATGCATGCAGTACCCCATCTCTGGGGTTCAGACTCAATGCCAAGAAAGATAAGGGTTACATGCTGAATAATTGTACCCATATACAGAACACGATACAATTAGGTGCTTTACTATTTAACTTAGAATAAAGGATTTGATTATTTCTGTCCACACAGGCTGCCCAGGTGCTTGTTCGGTCTCTTGCCATTTCGAGACTGGACTTCTGCAACTATCTGCTGGCAGGTCTTTCTCTGGACACTATTCATTCACTCCAAATGATCCAAAATGCAGCTGCATGACTTGTGTTTAATCTGCCCAAGTTCTCCCACCCCACGCCACTGCTGCTCCCTTCACTGGCTTCCAGTTCCATCACACCTCGCACTGCACCACGCTGTCTGAGATCCTCCAGCACTGCTCGAATGGTACCACTTTCTCTCAGAATGAGAGGTACTTCAAGGCTCTTCTCAGTTCTGGCACCGTGGTGGTGGAATGAACTTTCCTTGGATGTCCGAACAGTCCCTGGCTATCTTTAAGCTCTTCAGGGGGGGCAACGATTCGAAAAAGAACTACATATGGATATAACAGTCACCTGTTCATAAACATTTGACAACATTTTCTACTAATATAGCGGCAGTGTGTTAAAACTGGACCCAAATTCAAAAAGTATACGATTTTTTTTTTGTCTAAAAATGCTTCAATGTAGTTCAAGAGGTGTTATACATATTTTTATTAGCGTTTTTGTTTGTAATCCTGTAAGAAAGACAGAGCAGGTTATTCTTGGAGAGAGGAGAAGTGGGGAGAGAAAAAAAGCAAATGAAAATAATGTGTCGGCCTCGAGCGCCGTTTAAAATCAATAACGCTGACAACAATAAATCAGTAAACAGATAGACGGTTCCAGCTGGGTAGGTATGACAGATCACATTCAAATAATTCAGCTTGATGCTTCATGCTAAGAATGTAGCCAGGTTTGGGTACAATGGCGGCTGAATGGAGGCTACACCTCCCGGAGACTGCTGAATCTGAAGTGAAATATATATAAACCACTCAGTGTCATGCTGTTAGAAGAACATATTCAGTGACTTAGTGGTGTAATGAACCTGACCCACTGTTCATATAATCCTCCTTGTTCTGCTTCTTCTTCTTTTGGCTGCTTCCGTTAGGGGTCACCACTATACTCATCGTATTTGAGTGAATGTACTTTTTTACTGTAATTGAGTCATTTTCGGCTACTTTCTAGTTTTACTACGTATCAAATATATATAAGAAACTTTTTCTCTCTACTCAACTACATTTATAATTCAATATATACTTTTTACTCCACTATAATTTAATTGACATTGAGCGCTACCAACTTTACACTGCGGCTTTATCTTCCGTTCCTTATGCATTCAGAAGAAAAGGCTATATTTATTTGTCGATTGAATCGTATTGTTTCCTCTACTTTGTGACACGATCCTGTAATTTTATTTGTTAATTTAGAATCACTTTTTGAAACATTGTGTTACTACTTAGCCTTTTTTTTTGACCAACTTGTTCAATCTTTGTTTCGTTCTGACATGTTGAAGAGGCTGTTGTGTTGACATTGGTTAATGCAGTGTTTATGCACCTCTTGGTGTTGAGGACTAGTGCATATTTGAGTCTTACTTCAATATGAGTTACATACTCATACTGTTCGAATCAGATACTTAAAAAAGTATTTTACTGAAGTCAAATTGGAATTGGTGACTTTTAACTTAGAATGGAGTAAAATTCTGCAGTAGGGTATCTATACTTTTACTCAGGTATGATTTTCAGTTACTCTTTACACCTTTGTCCATATCATTCTGTCCTCTACATCTGCCTCTTTCAAACCAACCACCTGGATGTGTTTCATCACCACATCCATAAACCTCTTCCTCCTTTCCTCCTGCCTGGTGGCTCTATCCTCAGCATTCTTCCTCTTTATATACCCCATGTCCCTCCTCTGCTAATGACCGAGCCATTTTAATAGCTTTCATCTCACCTTGTCTCCAAGAACTCCCAATCCAATCTAATCCTGTCTATCCTTGTCACAATGAAAATCTCAGCATCTTTAATTTTGCCACCTTCAGCTCCGCCTCCTGCCTTTTCCCACTATTGCTACCTGAAATTATCTATCTATCTATCTATCTATCTATCTATCTATCTATCTATCTATCTATCTATGTTGCTTTAACCAGTCAGACTGTTATTTGGTCACATGGCCCGCTAGAAGGTCTAATAAAGTCGACATTTTCACGTCACTTGATTAGAAGGTCAGAGCGCCCACTAGTCAGAGCTCGCCAACCGCATCTGTAGCAAACTGCACAAGTTCAAATATATACATGTGGATTTAACAGCTGTTTCTTTATTCCACAATGACTGACAGTCGAGAAGAAATGGATTTGGTTGCAGATTCACTTACAAAACTTTTCAAGAAAAGCTGGGTGTTGTGAGGAAAAGTCGACCAAAACAGGTAAGTTTTTAATGGATTATTTATGTTTTATTTTTAATTAAAGTTTTCTTTCCTGTAAAATTTGCACAAAAACACAATTTTATATATTTGTCTTCATTTTGAATCTCACAGAAAACCGTTGTTGACGGTTGTCCAAATTTACGGTTGTGGCTGCAGTGAAAGGAGACGTGTTGAATTGTTGAGTTTATTGCTTTAGTAATGATTTTATTCTCATTGTGAGATTCCTGTCTGTGATGCAGCGCTCTGTTCTACTGCATTTCTCTTTAATATTAATAGTTTCTATAGCTGTGATGTCATAATGGCAGTCATGATGGTGAAATTTAAGGCCCACCAATGATGTCATCTTGGAACATAAAACCCATCAAATTAAATGGATTTTACAGCAGATGAGCTACAATATGAACAATTAAACATCATTTAAACATCTTATCCCAGAAAACTAACCCTTTCATGGAAATATATCTTGCAATAATGATATCTTCTGTTTGGTCGGGTTGTGCCTGAACAGATGAGATATCAGACAGCTCCTCCTACTTTCCTCTACTGGGCTTTTAAAACCATGTAGGGTCCTTTTTTTTAGCTCTGTACAGCAGGTGACTTGAGCAAAAACTTACTGCCAGGAACTCATTCGTCACAGTTGGACGGAGGAGTCTGATTGTTTATTCCTGATGCAGTTGTGTTTGATCCACACTCCGCTTCAGAAGACTGATCGTCTCATTATTGAGGTAGTCAGTGAAGTGCAAAATAGCATGGACGTCTCAGGAAGCTGTGGACTGAACTTTGGTGTCAATTTCACATAAATTAGCGTAGGGTTTCAATTTTAAGAGGATCGTATCAGTTTCTTTATGCTCTGAGAGCTTCGGAAGGAAGAGGGAAGGTTTTGGAGAGATGTGATGAGCTTATCATCAAAGCCACAATGGTTACGTTGAGATGAGGATTGATGATTCAGCAACTGCTCAGTGAGTGGAAATGCAGTGAATTTTAAAAGATTCAATTAAAAAAACTATATGAAGTCTAAGGCAAGGGCCAGGTCTGAAGTGATAGAGAAAAAACTAAGCAAAAAAAACAAAAACAAAACTGGGAATCTTCTACTGAATTAATCATGTTGAATAACATCACTGGGGACAGAGTTTTAGTTTGAACCCAATTTCATTAAATTCATCAAATTGATTTTCAAATAAAACAATGACATTTTAAAATGAATAAATACATAAGCAAGTAAACAAATAGAGACAGACAAAGAGACAGACAGACAGACAAACAGACAGACAGACAGACAGACAGACAGATAGTTAAATACCAACTGATTATTGAAAAATACATACATTTGTTTTTAATAATAATAATGAATTGTGTAAAAATTGTAAAATTTGAATGAATATTCTATATTAAATAATGTAAAAATAATACTATTATAATGCAAACAAACATTGTCTGTGGTGGAATCACATGTAAATGGTAAATTAATCATCCGTTATGTATAACAAAAATAAATGGATAATCTGTATATGTAGCTCTAACGAATAATTGGTTGAAGAATTATATGAAATGTTTTGTGTTAAAAAAAATAAAAAAATCACATTCTCGTTATCAAATCACGTCCTGTCCGACTGTGTGCCTTCAACTTTGTGGTAACAGTTTGAGAAAGGACCAAATACTGGCTGGAGAAATCAGTTGCCCCAATACTGGTGTCTTTTTAGTGTGTCTAATTAGCCATCGATCCACAGTGAATGAATCTCCTGTGACAGTTCATTATCACATGAAATGTTGTGAAAAACCATGCATGAAAAACGGCATTTGGAAAATGTATTATATATAAATATATATGTATATTAAAAAAAATTATGTGTGAAAAGAAATGAATCATTTGTGAAATATTTACAGGAATAAAAACCCATACATTTCATTATACCAATCTTAATTTTCAGAACATAAATTACGTAATTAAAACACATGAGAATAAATATTAAAAAGATTAAATAGAAGAGTATATAACTGTGTGTAAAATTGTAATAAAAAAAGTTTGAAAGTAAATGAAATCGTGTGTGTTGGGGGTGTACACTGCACGGCTTTGAGCAGCACTCCAGCCCCCATGCTGCATGTTCCATCTCAGGCCTGGGACTTGAAGAGTCCACATAAGTGCTTGTTTTTGTTTTGCAGCGCCGAGCAGAGACAAGATCTAATCTTCCGTGTGAAAAGGCTCAGCACGTCACTCGATAAGTGTTATTATGGAGAAACGCTGGCTGGGTTCGTCAGGGAGAGCAGCATGCACCCGTAATGAGGATACGTTTAGAGGGATAATGCCCTGAGCCCGTGTGTACCTCGCGTCTCAGACGCCTCCCTGCCAAGTGTAGAGGAACAGATGGAGCACACGCAGAGCTCTTCTCCATAGTGGCTAAATAAAGAGAAAGCATTCAACCTGAAGGCAAACCCGAGCAGCAGGACCTGGCATCGATGCAGCATCGATCCTTAGCCGAAACCCTGCCTGAAGAAAACCGAGAATCTTTTCTTCAGACGCATACGTACACGGAGGTGGAGTCTATTTATCCTGCATCCCCTTCTCAGATATATGTTTATAAGATTTCAATATAAGTCATTTATAGCAATATATATTTTCACAAGAACATTAAAATCATTAAATATTTTAGATATATTGAGGTAAAGTCTAAATTACGATGCCGTTTCATTACCTCGTAAAAAAAGAAAAAACTGCAGTGTCTGTTAACTAATTATAACTAAGTGCTGAGGCAGCAAAAGTCAAAGAATTTCCTTATTGCCAAATCCTAACCTTAACTAGGATTTAACCAAATTCTCCACATAAATTTTAGGCAAAACTGAACTGTTTCTCGCAATTCTGTGATTTTTTTTCTCACAATATTACCAATTGAATAGGGCTTTGTTCTGGAAATATTTTGATTTTATTCTCGAATTGCTTCGACTTCTCGTAATCCTGTGTTTTTGTGTTTTTAACTTGCGAAAACCCTGTCGTACTGAATGAATTATTTGAATATGATATCACATGCACATTTTTTTTTGAATAAATAATGACAATAGACAATTAATGAATCATTTTTAAATGAATTGTATGTGAAAGTAAACTGCTTGATGCTTCTTGTAATGGTCTTTCACAATGTTTGCTTAATGTCTTTGAATTCAAGGGGTGGCATGTGAATACATCAACCAGTAATGAGACAGAGGCAGAGACATTACAAAAACAAACACATTTTGCTATGAACACACTAACAAATACTTTCTAACCTCTCTAATCACCCTTCTGTGCTCGGTTCATTCCGATGCCCTACCTCTGGATGAAGTTCTCTTCAGTTGGAGATATTCTGTATAGCTGGGTTTGGTTCCACATCAACAGCCTGAAGATCCATGAAGTTTCTGATCAACTGAAGAACTTTGAGGATGAGTTTGGACTGTAATTAATATAAACAGTCTGCTACAATGGGCTCAGGACCACAGTTTGCACAAACAGGTCTGTATTTAAGCACCAATCACTGAACTGTTCACCTCCACAATGATGGAACTGTAATGAATGGACATTTGTGTTGAAGATGAGGACGGGTTCTCTTTAGAGTCTGGTTCCTCTCAAGGTTTCTTTCTCATGAAGTGCCACAGTCACCACCGGGTCGCTCATTATGGATAAACCGGATTCTGCTGGAGAGAAATCGTTTTCTGACAAATCTCAAGACCATCATAAGGTTAAACAAAGAAATATACAAAGAGATACATAAATAAATACAAAATAACTACATAGATAAATAAAATACTTGAAAAAAAAAGCAATGAAATCAATGGAAATTTGACAAATCAGATTTTTTTAAATACTTTTTATTGACATAATTAAAAAATATAGAATTAATTAAACTCTATCTATCTATCTATCTATCTATCTATCTATCTATCTATCTATCTATCTATCTATCTATCCACATATAAATGTGCATATGGAAATTGAATGGGTTACATTTTTAATGAATAATAATAATAATAATAATAATAATAATAATAATAATAATAATAATAATAATAAAATGGAAATGGAAATGGAAATATCTGCATGTCTCATCCAGAAAGATGGACATGGCTGTAATGCTGGAAAAGACTCGGACAGGTTAGACGCAGCAGTTAAGAATTTATTTTACCTGAAAAACAAACCAAAGTTTTTTTTTTGTATTCTTTAGCAGATTGAATGATGGCAGTACGGCTCGTCCCTTCACGTCTCTGTGCTTATCACAGAAATCTCTTCCGACTGCAGCTAGGAAAAGAAAAAAATCTGAATAAGAGTGCGAGTCGTTCGGTCCTGTGCAGGCTGACGGATGGAAACAGCACGTTCACATCCAGCTGAATATCATCAGGGATTTTCAGCTCTTTAAAGAACATCTGTATAAAGGAACAGAATGAAATCAGAAACGAGTTGTGTCTGAGGCACAGTTAGTGGTGTGGTGTTGTATGATATATTCTTTTTTTTTATTTTTGGTTTGTGAGTTTTTTATTTCTAAAGTTGGCTGTTTAGTAGGGATGGATGGAGGAATAAATTAATTAACAACCAAGATAAATGAATAAACAGAAAGTAAAGCATTTCATGAGTAAGTGAATAAGTTTATAAATGGATGCAGGCATTAATGGACTGATGGATAATAAGGTAAAAAAAAAAGCCAGAAATAAATGAATCTTAAATGAATAAATAAACAAGATAAAGAAAAACCTTTAATTAAAAATGCCATTGATAGGAAAGTAATAAAAATAAATGAACAGTCAGAAAAGCTAAAAATAAATAAATGAATGCATAGATTAATGAATGAATGAGTATAAATAAAGTAGAACAATTAATAGATAACTGAACTGGTAAATGAATTGGGGGAGTGGATGGATGAATAGATGGATGGATGGATGGATGGATGGATGGATTGATAAATGAATGTTGTGGTATAAACAAAGGAAAACAATAAATGGATAAATTAACTAGTGAATGAATTAGTGGATGGATGGATGGATGGATGGATGGATGGATGTATGGATGGATGGACAAATAAAAAAGCTTTAAATGAATGGATAAATGAATAAATTAATGCTGAAGGATAAACAAAGGAAAACAATAAATAGATACATTAACTGGTGAATGAATTAGTGGATGGATGGATGGATGGATGGATGGATGGATGGATGGATAGGTAGATGGATAGATGAATGGATGGATGGATGGATGGATGGATGGATGGATGCATGGATGGATGGATGGATAAATGGATGTGCAAGTAAAAAAGGTTTAAGTAAATGGATGAATAAATAAATTAATGCTGAATTATAGACAAAAGGAAAACAATAAATGGATAAATTAACTGGTGAATGAATTAGTGGATGGATGGATGGATGGATGGATGGATGGATGGATGGATGGATGGATGGGCAAGTAAAACAGCTTTAAGTGAATGGATGAATACATAAATAAATGCTGGAGTATAAACAAAGGAAAACAATAAATGGATAAATTAACTGGTGGATGGATGAATGGATGGATGGGTGGATGGATGAATGGATGGATGGATGGATGGATGGGCAAATAAAAAGCTAAATGAATAAATGAATAAATGAACTTGAATGAATTTCTGAATAAAAGGATGGATGCCTAATTCCAACTAACAATGGCATTAAAGCTGAAGGACTGCCACTGCATGGTTATGCATATATCCATTCTGGATGTAATTACAATTGATCTTACATCATATTATGGCAGATTTATTTTGGTGTCAGTGAAACGCTGTCATTCAACATACTTCAACAATTAGCAAGAATAAGCAGGTGTCATAACCTGTCATTTCAATTAAACGTTATCACCTCTCACAAAGATTCCACTGTGCGAGTTGCTATCTTCTTCTCCGAAGTTCTAATCTATATACTAGTCCTACAGTTGGATTGGATTTCATTTTCTTTATTCGTCTTTCAATCAATGTAATAGATAAAAAGTACACACTCAAGTCTGCCTCTGATGTGCAAGATCTTTTTCAAACAGAAAGTGCTACTGTACCCGTGATCCATCCTGGAAATTACACACAGCTCAGATAAATGTTTTTCCTTAGCAAGCTTCTTTCCACCCAAGCAACCAGTTGAACAAATGTTAATTCGACATTTCTCAGAAAGAAGCACCTTCTGACAGAAAACATAAGTTATGTCAAATTCTAGAGACTAAATTTTAAGTGTCTACCCAGCACTGTGTCTACCAATCTACCCATCCCTCCAGGGAGCACTGATTCCTTCAGAACTGTCCTGACTTTAGTCTATGGTATGACTCTTGGCAAACAGTGTGAGAGCAGCTCAATATTATGGATATTTAGAGTCATCCTGGTCCAAAAGATATTTGAGTGATTCTGTTTGGATTACCATTATGTTAATGCTATTAAAAGTCACCCTACCGACCACCATCCAATGATGTCTAGCTACACTGTCCTCTTCCAACACCTTACAGTCTCCAATCTCTTTCAAGTTGCATCTCCTGCATAAAACATAGTCCACCTGTGTGCACCTTCCTCCACTCTTATACAGCACCCTATGATCCTCCTTCTTCTTAAAATACGTATTTTCTACTGCAATTTCCATCCTTTTTCACCCATTCCTCCTCATCACCTTTGCTGCCTTCACCAACATACCAATTGAAATCTGCCCCAATCACTAATCTTTCATTCCTAGGTACACCTTCTACCACTTCATCTAACTCATTCCAGAATTTTTTCTTCTTCTCCATCTCACAACCCATTTGTGGAGCATAAGCACTGATGACATTTATCATCACACCTTCAACTTTCAGCTTCACGTTCATCACTCTATCAGACACACACTTACTGTACTCTTCCTTCAGGATCACCCCTTCACCATTTCTCTTTCCATCCACACCATTATAGAACAGTTTAAACCTCCACCTCCAATGTTCCTGGCCTTACTCCCTTTCCACTTAGTATCCTGAACCACAACATATCTACCTTTCTCCTCTCCATCATATCAGCTATCTCTCTCCCTTTACCAGTCATAGTACCAACATTTAAAGTACCAACCCAAACCTCCACTCTCCTCCACTTCTCCTTTCCTTGCCGTCTCTGTAGATGTCTTTCTCCTCTCCTTCTCCTTCTTTGGCCAACAGTAGCCCAATTTCCACCGGTACCCTGTCGGCTAACGATACCTGTGGCGGTCGTTTGGTAACCCGGGCCTCGAACGATCCGGTATGAATTTGAAGTATGAAGAGTGCACTGGCTTGTGCAACCCTAATGGCTCGGTTAAAAGATAGCAATAAGGCTAATAGTTAATTAAGGAAATTAAGGAAAGCCACAATGGAAGTGACATAAGAGATCATAGACAAGTTCGAGGGCAGTATGAAAGTGATGCTATGTACAAAAATCTGAGAACAAAACAATCATTGCACAATTTGCCAAATAAAACTTGCAAATTTGAAAAAAATGTATGCACTTTCTTTATTTCTTATACAGTACATTACTGCATAAAAAAAAGTCTTGTTTGGTACTCACCAGTTTCAGCTATTTTCTGAGAACTCGAGGACTGAGATATTACTGTTTTGGAGAAGAGGTGACTTAAGCTACATCAGGAAAAGTATACCTTGCAGTTGAGGTCTAGAAAAAATGGGAGCACAAGCTCCACCTTGACGCCAATGATTCCAACAGTAGGGATTATCTTTTAGTTGATTTACAGGTAACCGATGGTTTTTAAGTTTTACTTTTGACATTCTTAATGCTGTCTGGCACCCCAACAATTTCATCATCATTTGCTTTTTTAACTCATGACAGCATTTAATGTAATTTATATTGGATAGGACTCAGATCAGGGCTCACAGAAGCCTATTTGAAAAGTGTCCATTGTTTTATTATTAGCTATTCTTAGCTGCTTTTAGCTGTGTATGTTAAAACATTATCCTGTTGAAGGACCCATGAGGTGCGACTACAGAGCTTTATGACACTGGGCAGTAATTTTTACTTTAAAACGGCTTGGCAGATTTGAGATTTCATTGTGCGATCCACAGATTCAAGGCTGCCTGTGCCAGATGAAGCAAACTAGCGCCAAAACTGTAATCAAGCCTCCTTTATGTTTCACAGTATCTATCATGTTCTGTTCTTCGCAAAGCTTCATTTGTATATCTTTGAACGTACAGCTGATGCGCCTTGCCAAAAACCTCTCTAGCTCTAGCTGTCCAAAGGACATTCCCCCTGGAAGCAATGTGGCATGTTAGCATGCTTTTTGGCAAATTTGAATGAAAACAGTTTGTCTGAAACATCACTATAATCCTATTATTTCTTTTGTAGGGGTATCAACACATTTTTTCAACAAATCGCTCTGATTATGTGCATTTGTCATCTTGCCATAAATGTAAAATGCAATGTTTGAAATGTAACGTTGATAATTGTCTTATTTTGTATGTCTACGGAAATGCCTTGTAACCTGTACATTCTGCAAATTACGTGTTTCATATTAATATGTCGGGTGTATCCCCCCCCAAAAAAAATAAAAAATAAATAAAATAAATAATTATAAATATACTCAGCATTGAGACTCATGCTTACATATTTCTGTAATTCTATTATTCCTGCCATGTCGACTGAACAGTTATGGAGGATTACGTTGTAAGAAAAGACAGCAATTGGTGATTTCACTGTTGCTGAAAAACGTAATTGGACCCTGCTGTCTGGATTTAAAGTAAGAAAGAGAAAAACAAGTGTTTATGAATAATACACTATTAGAAATAAAAAAGTGCACCTGAACATTAAATTAGTGTGTGCTACGTTTTGAACATCCTATCCATCCTGTCCATTTGCAGTTATAATAACCTCAAATTTTCTGGGAAGAAGCTCCACCAGATTTTGTAGGGATTTGTAGAGATTTATTTAGCCACAAGGGTGTTAGTAATGTCAGGTACTAATGAAGGTGAGGTGGGGAGGCCTGGGGCGCAGTCAGTGTTCCAAATCTTCCAAAGGTGTCCAATAGGGTTGGAGCGCTATAGCAGGAGATCTTCCACTCCATCCCATGTAAAGCAGATCTTCATGGAGCTGGCTTTGTGCACAGGGGCATGCTGGAATTGCTGTGGAATGCTGGGTATTTCAAGTAAAGGAAAAATGTCATGCTGCAGCATTCAAAGATGTCCTATACAATGATGTGCCTCCAACTTTATTGTAAATGTTTGGAGAAAAAAAAAAATATGGCTGGAAAACTCCAGTGTCCACAAACATTTATCCTTTTAGTGTGTTATTCATAAGCATTTGTCTTTACTTTAAGGCCATGTCCACATTAAAACGTTTAGGTTTAAATCAAAAACGTAGCTTTTTGAAAACGGTCTTCAAAGTGGATAAATTTGAAAACACTGTTTTTTTCATGGTTCGTGAAAACGGGGGCTTTCGAAAAGGTTAATGCATTTTTAGTCATGTGACCGTGCGTTTCCTTGACATTTTGAAACACCACATTTCAAAAACCCGGAAAATAAATAAACGGCAAGATGTAGATGTAGATTTTCAGCAGATATACAATCTGCAATTGCGGTATTTTCTTCGAAAGCTGCATTTATGATAAGATTTGACCTTATTGTCAAATATTTACAAAGTCTGCAACTTACTAAAGAGTAGTTTTGACATTTCACCCATCAGTCCCATGAACCAGCATGTCAGAACTGTAATGGATTGATGGTCTTGACTGACTGCTAACGTACTGCCGAATATTCAGCTTGAGTTATTTTTAAACATTCCTATTGCTACATGTGTGTTACTTCTATACTGTAACAAAAAAATATGTATAGCTGATTGAACAGTCTAATGTCAATGATACATAGCCTATAACATCACCATATATAAATACATCCAATATTAATAATGTGTCAATCACACGGCAAGAAAAAATTCAAGGTGAAGGTGTCCAGCATTGATTAATAGCTGGCTGAAAAATCAGAGAAGACAAGCTTGTACAAGAGAAGACAAGCTTGTAAACCTAAACAACTGGCCCGTATAGAGATGGTATACTGGCCAGTAGCTTAGTGGATAAGGCTTACTGTTTAGAAAGTCAGGAGTTCAAAGCTCAGTATCACCAAGCTGCCACTCTTGGACCCTTGGGCAAGGTCATTAACCCCTCTGTGCACCAGGGGCACTGTATTATGCCTGATATTTATGTGTCAAGTAAAAAATGCCCTCGCTTAGAGGGTGTATGCATATATGTGTAACCTGATGGCCAATCTGCACTGACTGCACGTTTCATAAGTAAGAGCAGAGTGTGAAGGTTGAATTAGCAGAACAATAGCACAGCGACATTATTGCAATCCACACAGCATAATGGGAGACTCGCAGCTGCATTTGTGACCAGGACAGCAAGTCGTTGTGGTGTATCCAGAGCCATATTATCAAGAGTGATGTCAGAATACCAACAGAAACAGTAGAATTAACCACATCTAACTGTATTCAAGAGAAAGCTGTCTGAAAAGAATGGCTGGGTGCTAACCTGGACTGTTAAAAAAAACTCTAGAGACATCTAGAGCTGAAACCTGGAGCATTTGGGCAAGGCACATCAGATTTGTGTTAAAAAACAAAAAACAAACAACGAAACAAGCTAATGATATGGTTACTGTGAGATACAGAGGAGGCTTAGTTATGTTCTGCAGCTGCTTTTCTTTGGCTATGTCTTTTCAATCATTTTCCCAAATGTTGCTCATCCACACCAAAACGTCTGAAAACACTTACGTAGAGTTCTGTACATGAGCGAAATGTAAGCCTTGTGCCATTTCCGCCTGCTGTTTATTTACTTCCTTCTCTTTGAAACATTGCGCCAATGTCGAGGAAAGGCAGCGTCACATGACTAAAAATGCGGCATTGTTGTTGAAATCCTTCGTTTCCAGAGTCCACACTGTGATGTGAAAATGAACTTCAAATGTATCTACTTTAAAGAGCTTTTAAATTAGCTACACTTACGTTGACCAGTGAAAGGAAGGCCAAAATTAAGAGAAAAATATGTGTTTCAAACTAAAAGTCTGGATATGGCCTTCTCTAAAATCTTTATAAGACTGGCATTCTTTATAATCTTAAGTTTAACAGGCTTTTTTCCAAAGCTCCAATTCGGTCACCTTTCATGGGTCCTACAGCAAGATAATGACCCAAAACATGTAAGTGCACAGACAAATACATGTGCAATAAAACATTATTAAAATATTTACACTTTTTGCAGACACCATTGTCTAGAGCAACTTTCATTTATCTCAATTATATAACTAAGTGGTTGAGGGTTATAGTCCTCCAATCAGAAGATCTTCCAATGAGAAGTTCAACATCTTAAGCACAGACTTTTATTTGATATTTTTATGAACAATTATTGATAAGTCAACCGAACTGGTCTTATTTAGTGTTACTAGGTTGTCGCACTAGCAAGTTAAATTTTGTAGATTATCTTATTCATTGACCTAGCCAGTTAGGTTGTATTGATTAGCTTGCTAATTGACCCAGCTACTGAAGTTTTCTGGGTTACTTGTTGATTGATCTAGCTAGTTAAGTTTTGAAGATTAGCTTGTTGATTGACTGGCTTGTTAAATGTTGTGGATTCGCTTGTTGATTGACCTAGCTAGTGAAATTTGTATATTTTAGCTTGATTATGGCTCTAGCTAGTTTTGTTGATGATCTTGTTAATTGATCTAGCTTGTTATGTTTTGTACATTAGCTTGTGAAATAACCATCATAGGTAGGTTTTGTAGATTTGATTGTTGATTGACCTAGTTAGTAAAGTTTTTTTGATTATTTTGTAAATTGATTTATCTTAATTTTGCTGGTTAGCTTGTTTCTTGGCCTAGCTAGTAGCAAGCTCTATCTAGTTAACAGTTGTAGATTAGTTTATTAAATGACTGTTAGATTTTTATCATGCCCAAACCAAACTTAATTCTTGGAGAGGTTTTCCATACGATCTGCGATGCCCGTAGGCCTTTCTGAAATTAGGGAAGAATCACACCGCACACAGCAAATGCTTCCTCTTCAGTTTATTGCAGGCGGCAGAACGTATATATACACATACAGAGAAAAGAAACCTGACCTAGTTGTTTCCTGTTTAGACAAGAGGATATACTAGTTGGAGATGTGTAAGTCCAGATAAGACTCCCTGTTTACCTTACAGACTAACATCGTAAATATTCTATAGACACTGAGCAGACAAAGGAATGTGTGTGAAACAGTGTGAAAACCATTTAACACTAACAATGACCAAACTAGATATGTTTTGTGGATTAGTTTATTAATTGACCTAGCTAGTTCAACTTTGTGGATTATTTTATTCATTGATCTAGCAAGTTTTTGTGGACTAGTTTCTCAAATAAAAACTCTGCTAAACTAGTTAAGTTTTCTGTATTTGATTGTTGATTGACTAGCTACTTTTGTTGATTAGATTTTTTATTAAATTAGCTAGCTGTTTTTGTTGATTAGCTTGTTAATTGACCAAACTAGTTGAGTTTTGTTGATTAGCTTAATAAATGACCTAGCTGTATATGTTTTGTTGATTAGCTTGTGGATTAATTTGGTTAGTTAGGTTTTGTGAAATAGCTCGTTAATTGACCGAGTTAGTAAAGTTTTGTGGATTCGTTTGGTAGTTGATTTCACCCCATGATATTTTTAGTCACAATTATTATTTTAATGATGTTAATTTAACTATGTTTTAACACTTTTGTGGTCTGTTGTTTTTCTTTGTGGATTTTTTCACTCAGCATTCATTCTTTTGTCATATTTATTTACACTTTTTTATTTTAGCCACTTCACTGAATATGAGAACATGGGCATGGGGTGAGTGTTCAAAAATGGACTTGACAATTTGCTTGCTAATTAGTTAAACCAGAAACACAACAGACAAGAAAGTGCCTGAGCCGTCGCATGAAACTGTTAACTATACATCTTCACCTCAGCATCTAACTCAGCGTCGATTGTCTCGATCGCAGTTCTATGTGGGTGGCCATGTTTGACATCTCGACATGCTTCCTGCAGGCCAAGCAGAGGTTACCATGGCAACCTGCAAGCTTACAGCTAATTCCTTTAAAAAAAGAACAGCATTTTAGCAGAAGAAGAAAACAAACTGTAACTCATGAATCTTATAGCTGACAATGTTTTTTTTTTAGGAAACTAGGCATTTTTGCCCATTTTGGGATCTTTTTAATAAAAAAAAAAAGTGCAGGGTGTTCTTGCACATTTTATAGATTTTATTTAATGTATTTTTTTATTTTTTTTATTTCAACCCTAATCCAAACCTAAATTCATTTGGTAGTCATAAGAATGACAATCATGTTAAAACTGGAGAAGAATTCTAATGCAAATTAACTACATGACATTTCTATACAGCACATGGTCTAATATAATGTACACAATTTAGAAAAAAGTATTGGGGCTGATGACTTTTCCTGCCATATGTGGTTCTTCCTCAAGCTATTACAATAAATTTTGGAATATACAATTGTGTACATCCTTGGGTGTGGCAGTTGTGAAAATTTCCCTTTACTTATATTATTAGACTCAAACCTGTTTCAGCATGACAAGAACCCTCTGCACCAATCCAGCTACATGACGATATGCTTTACGTTCTTTGGAGTGGAAGATCTCCTTCTATGGCGCTATTGAACATCTTTGGGATGAAATTTTCACACCGACTGCACCCCAAGGCCTCCTCACCTGACTTTACGAACGCCCTTGTAGATGAATGAGCACAAATCTCCACAAAATCTAGTGGAACATCTTCCCAGAAGAGTGGAAGTTCTTAAAAGAGCAAATGTGGAATGGGATGTTCAATAAAAAGCACGTGCCAATCTTATGGTCAGGTGTGATATGACCCTTTTGACATCAGATCTGTTGTGTAGGACTTGATGTTGATATCCCTTAATGCATACTTGAGGCATTGATGAGATTCTGTGGGATAATCAATTGAGTGATGGCACCCTCTGCCCACTACTCCTCAGTCCTTCCTTCTCCTGAGGTTGCTCCTTTCTCGTAACTCAGTACACTGAGGCACCGTTGAGACTCCGTGGGATGGTCAACTGAGTGATGGCACCCTTTGGGTTGTCAAGTTGGCGCGCTCCTTCCTGGGTGTTTTGCTGATAGGCCCATGATACCTCCAGAGGGTTCAGCAGTGAATCCCAGCATCCCAGGTTCACTCCCTAGGTCTCACTTAAAGACCCAGGCGGAGTCTTTTCTCTTCACCCACAGCCATGGGGCTATAATGGGGATATAATGAGTCCCATTATCTAATGTTAATCTGAAACATGCTTTTTTTTTACATGCACAAACCCAAACCAAATTTTCAAAACCCCACCCATGTGGATGCCGTCTTAGCTACACATTATACTGTTTTACCCATTAGTCTGTTTTACCCTCCCAGTCTCCTCTAATGCCTCTCTTAATGATCTGATTCCCCACTGAAATGATTAGAATCCTGCTTTCCCTGACAAACCAAACAGGCCGCAGATTAAAGCAGTGTAAATAACGTTGAAGGGTGTCAGGCAAAGAACGTGCCGGAAACCTAAGTAGATTCCACAAGGCTTTTAATGAGAAAAGCACAGGGCAAAGCACAAAAACAACAAAGGAAACCCCAGGTTTGCTTAACCAGGAAAGAGCGGTGATGAGGCAGAAGCAAAACATATAAACAATGTTCAGTAGTCCGACAGAGTTCTATAGCCTAAGCTGTAGAACGGACAATGAGCTGGTGGAGGAACAGGGGTTATATGGTATGTGAGCTGATGAGGGCCAGGTGTAGCTGATTAGTAAGTGGGAGAGTGGCTTGGAGTGATAAGTGAAGGTGTGGCTGGTGGATCCCTGACAGTACCCCCTCCCCCAGGGGCGGCTCCCGACGCCCTAACCCTGCGCCTGGGTCGACCCCGACCCCGGGGCGCAGGCCGATGCGGATGGGCGGCGTGGAACTCCTCCAGGAGTGCTGGATCCAGTATGTTCTGCCTCGCCACCCATGAACGTTCCTCAGGGCCATAGCCCTCCCAGTCCACGAGGTATTCCAGCACCCTGCCTCGACGACGGGAGTCCAGCACCTCCCGTACCGTGTAGACCGAGGGTTGTTCCAATACTTCAGGCGGAGGGGGCCTGACCTCGCTGGGGCGTTGGGCAGTCGGTGGATGGTGTGGCTTGAGCAGTGACACGTGGAAGGTGGGGTGTATCCGGTACCGTGGCGGGAGTTCCAGACGGTATGCCACCTCGTTGACCTGCCTTTCAATCCTGAACGGCCCGATGTACCGGGGGCTCAACTTCCGACAGGGAAGCCGCAGTCGGAGATCTCTGGTGGATAGCCAGACCCAGTCTCCGGGCCTGTAAGCGGGGGCTTCCGACCTTCGCGCATCCGCATGTCGCCGGGTTTCCCTCACTGCCCTGCGCAGCTGAGTGTGTGCAGCCTCCCATGTCCGGACGCTCTCCCGAAACCAGTGGTCCACAGCGGGCACGTTGGAGGGCTCGTCGGACCAGGGAAACAGTGGGGGTTGGAACCCCAACACGCATTGAAAAGGCGTGAGACCTGTGGTGTCTTGGCGCAACGAGTTTTGGGCGTACTCCGCCCAGGGCAGGAACCGGCTCCACTCCTCCTGGTCCTGATGACAATATGACCTCAGGTATCTCCCCAGCTCTTGGATCTTCCGCTCGGTCTGGCCGTTCGACTGGGGGTGGTAACCGGACGACAGGTTGACGGTGACTCCCAGTAGCCGGAAAAACGCCCTCCAGACATGTGAGGTGAACTGAGAGCCCCGGTCAGAGACTATCTCCTCAGGGAGGCCGTAGTTGCGGAAGACGTGATGGAAGAGTGCCTCCGCGGTTTCCAGAGCTGTGGGGAGGCCTCGGAGAGGGACAAAGCGGCAGGCCTTGGAGAACCGGTCAACGACCACGAGAACGCAGGTGAAGCCCTCCGACCGTGGCAGGTCTGTGACAAAGTCTATGCCGATATGAGACCATGGCCTTTGTGGAGTAGGCAGGGGGACGAGTTTGCCTATTGGTAGATGTCGGGGAGTTTTTGAGATGGCACAGATGTTGCAGCCTCGGACAAACTCGGCCACTGTGTTGCTCATACCTGGCCACCAGTATCGTCCCTGAACCAGACGCAGGGTCTGCCTCCTGCCTGGGTGCCCTGAACCGGGGACTTCGTGGACTGCTCTAAGTAAGGCCTGTCGACACTCTGGAGGAACAAAGGTCCGGTCCTCGGGACAACCAGGGGGCGTCTGTTCTCCTCGTGTGGCCCTGCGGATGTTCTCCTCTAGTTCCCATATGATCGGGCTCAGAATGATCGTCGGAGGCAAGATAGGCCCAGGCTCGGTGGGTTCCTCAGGTCCATACACCCTGGAGAGAGCATCGGCCTTGCCGTTCTTTGATCCTGGCCGATAGGTGATGCTGAAATTGAACCGGGTAAAAAAGAGAGCCCACCGTGCTTGGCGAGGATTTAGGCGCTTGGCCTCACGGAGGTACTGAAGGTTCTTGTGATCCGTGATGACTATAAAAGGATGGACAGCCCCCTCCAGCCAGTGTCTCCACTCCTCCAGGGCTAGTTTGATGGCTAGGAGTTCCCGGTTGCCGATGTCGTAATTCTGTTCCGCTGGAGACAGCTTCTTTGAGAAGTAGGCGCAGGGATGGAGTCGAGGGGGATTCCCTGAATGCTGGGAGAGGGTGGCCCCTACGCCCGTGGAAGATGCGTCCACCTCGACAACAAACGGGAGCTGGGGGTCAGGATGATGGAGAAGCGGAGCGGTACAGAACCTCGTGCGTAGCTCCTCGAAGGCCCTTTGTGCTTCCGGGGTCCAGGAGAGTGTCTTGGCTTTTCCTTGCAGGAGAGACGTGAGTGAGGCGGAAACCAGGCTGAAACCTCCAATGAACCGGCGGTAGAAGTTGGCGAAGCCCAGAAACCTCTGGAGTTCTTTGATTGAGGTGGGAACGGGCCAATCCCGTACGGCCATCACCTTCCTTTCATCCATCCTGATGCCTGCTGCGTTGATGTTGTAACCCAGGAACTGTATCTCCGAGCGATGGAATTCACACTTGGGAAGGTTGAGAAACAGTCGGTGTTCTCGCAGTTGGTCTAGGACCTGGGTGACGTGCTTGTGGTGTTCTTGCAGCGTCCTGGAGTAGATCAGGATGTCGTCGATGTAAACAATTACAAACCGATGGAGGAAGGGACGGAAAACCTCGTTCATACAGTTCTGAAAGACCGCCGGAGCAATGGAAAGGCCATACGGCATGACCCGATACTCATAATGACCAGAGGGAGTGATGAACGCCGTCTTCCACTCGTCCCCTTCGCGGATGCGCACCAGGTTGTACGCGCTTCGGAGGTCCAGCTTGGTAAAGACGCGAGCCTCACGTAGTTCTTCCAAGGCCGCTGGGACCAGGGGGAGCGGGTATGGAAGCGGGGCGATCTGTGCATTCAGGCCCCTGTAGTCGATACAAGGGCGCAGACCCCCGTCCTTCTTAGCCACGAAGAAGAAGCTAGAGGCCGCCGGGGAGGAAGACTGGGTGATGAAGCCCTGTCGGAGGGCCTGTTGGATGTAGCCCTCCATGGCTTGGTGTTCCGGGGCTGACAAGGGGTAGACCCGCCCCTTTGGTAGCTTAGCCCCCGGCTTTAGATCAATGGCACAGTCCCACGGCCGGTGTGGGGGTAACTGAGTGGCGGCCTCCTCACTAAAGACGTCAGAAAAGGACCGGTATTCATGCGGGATCTCTACCTGAGCGGGTTTGGGAGCTCCTTCCACTTGAGTAGCTGCCAGGGTTAAGACGGTCCGGAGGGGAGTCGGGAGTGGAAGTAAGCACTTATGCCGGCAGGCGGGGCTCCACTCCAGGATGTCGCACGGGTCCCAGGAACAAGTGGGGGAGTGCTTGGCTAACCAGGGACGACCCAGGATCACGTCCACTGTCGAATCCTCCAGTACGAGCAGTTGAATCTCTTCTTGATGTAGCACTCCGACTTGGAGGACAATAGGGGGAGCACAGTACTTCACCTTGCCCTTCCCTAATGGTCGTCCCTGGATGGTCTGGACGGCCAGTTCCTGGGATCCCCTCTGCCGGCGTAGCTGGAGGCGTTCTAGACACGCCTGGGAGATGAAGTTCCCCGCGGATCCTGAGTCGACTAGGGCAGAAGCCGATAGAGAGAGAGCAGGGGTTACTAAGGTGACCCTGAGCGTAGACAGGTGAGTAATGTCAGAAGAAAGGGTGACAGTACTCACCGTCCGACGAGGAGGCCTCACTGGGCATTGGGCCACGCGATGTCCTCTCTCTCCACAGTAGAGGCAAGCTCCAGCCGCCCACCGGCGCTCCCTTTCTTGCCGAGACAGCCGCTGTGATCCGAGTTGCATGGGTTCTGGTTCTGGAGTTGTTTGTACTGCCATAGCCTGTGCTGGTTCGACCTCGGGGGATTTGCAGGCTGCCAGGTGTTGAGAGACTCGGATGGATCTCTGAATAAAAGCCTCAAGCCCCAGAGAGTCATCATAAGTGGCCATCGCCAGCCGGAGCTCCTGATTTAGGCCTCTGCGGTATACAGCCAACAGCGCTTTCTCATCCCAACCAGCAGATGCCGCCAGAGTGCGGAAGCGGAGGCTGTAACTCGAAACGCTGTCTGTCCCCTGGTGGAGATTGAGCAGCTGCTCAGCGGTTGAGGTATCCCCGGGGGCGGTGCTAAATACCTCGGCGAAATGACTCGTGAACGCGGCGTATGACGTCAGGGCCGGGCTCGCTGCGCTCCAGAGCGCTCTTGCCCACGCTAGCGCTCTTCCGGTGAGCAGCGAAATCAGAAACGCGACCTTTGCTCGTTCGCTAGAAAAACATTGTGGTCGCATCTCGATGTAGATGGCAGCCTGGAGCAGGAATCCCTGACATTCCGCCGCGTTTCCGGAAAAAGACGCTGGGAGAGCCATCGGGCTGCCAGATGACGGAGGGGTTTGGTGCGCGGCTTCCGGCCGGAAAGCCTCTCGAAGCGCGGCGGTGAGCTCCCTCACAAACTCGGACGTGGCAACGGGCTGGTCCTCCGCTGACCCGCACGCGGCAGCGAGCTGGTCCTCCATGCTGAGGTAACGCGGTTTCTTTTCTTCCGTGTTAGGTGCCCCTCGGTTTGTGAATGGTCCGTTCTTCTGTCAGGCAAAGAACGTGCCGGAAACCTAAGTAGATTCCACAAGGCTTTTAATGAGAAAAGCACAGGGCAAAGCACAAAAACAACAAAGGAAACCCCAGGTTTGCTTAACCAGGAAAGAGCGGTGATGAGGCAGAAGCAAAACATATAAACAATGTTCAGTAGTCCGACAGAGTTCTATAGCCTAAGCTGTAGAACGGACAATGAGCTGGTGGAGGAACAGGGGTTATATGGTATGTGAGCTGATGAGGGCCAGGTGTAGCTGATTAGTAAGTGGGAGAGTGGCTTGGAGTGATAAGTGAAGGTGTGGCTGGTGGATCCCTGACAAAGGGACAGTGTTTGATGTCACCCGTGCTCTCGCCTGCACTCTTTCACTTATGATAAACAAGTGCGCATTACAAGACAATTTAGTTTTAATGAGCTCGCCGTGTTTGGACTGACCAGGCCGAACCTCGGGCCTTCGCTTCATTCATTTTAGATGAGCTGCACAGAGAGATACGACATTAATATTCATATAACAGTTATTACTTCCAACCAGGAAACAGTGTTGCCAAGCTGTTTGCCGAGATAGAAGTCTAAGGTAAACATGTGAAGCGTGATTTATGGGATGGAAATGACAGCTTTTAATGGCCTGGACGTTTCTTTGTGACCTTCATTAAAAGTTCATAATTGCCCTTCACTGCCGCTGGACGACTACGACAGTGAAAGATTTTTTCATTTTCTTGGAAAAACCCACAGCTATAGGGCCATTATGTCTTCCTGCTGAATCAACAGTGCATCAGGGCCACACAAAGAGCTCAAACGAGGGAAAACTAGATCCACATCATGTTAGACATTTCAAATGCTGCCGTCTGCCTTTTTTTTCTTTTTCTTTGTCGATTAATGCAGTACTTCAGTGTCCGCTTTTGGATAAATGTGAAGCAAATCTTTAACCACAGCAATTTGACAGAGTTCTACATGAATCGTGACAGAAGCAGGACTCCAACTTTATAGTTCCATGTACGTTTTATTCTCTATTGAGTGAAAGAGTGAGTGAAAAAAGGGGGAATGAGTGAGTGAGAAATACAGACAAAGAATCAGTGAGTAAGTGAGAAATGAGTATGATAGAGAGAGAGAGTGAATGAGTGAGTCAGAGATAGAGAAGGAGTAAAATAGAGGTAATAAGTGAGTCAGTGAGTAAGAGAATGTGAGTGAATGAGTGAATTAATGAGTGAGGAAGAGAAAATGAGTGAGGAATAGAGTGAGAGAGAAAGCGAGTGAGTAATAAAGTGAGCAAATGAGTAAGTGATTAAGTGTGTCACAAAGTGAGTGAATAAGAGTAAATGAGAGATACAGGCAACAAGAATGAGTAAGAGAGAAAGAAAGAAAGAAAGAAAGAAAGAAAGAAGAAAGAAAGAAAGAAAGAAAGAAAGAGGAAATTAGTGAATTAGAGAGTTATAGATAGAGACAGAGTGGGAAATACAGAGAGTAAGTGAGTGAGTGAGTGAATTTATAAGTAAGAGAGAAAGAGAGGGAGGGAGAGAAAGAGAGAATAAGTGAGAGAGGGAGTGAGTGAGTGAGTGAATTTATAAGTAAGAGAGAAAGAGAGGGAGGGAGAGAAAGAGAGAATAAGTGAGAGAGGGAGTGAGTGAGTGAGTGAGTGAGAGTGAATGAGTGAGAGGGAGTGAGTGAATAAATGAGTGAGTGAGTGAGAGTGAGTAAGGGGTAAGAGGGAGTGAGTGAGTGTGAGAGAGAGAGAGAGAGAGAGAGAGAGAGAGAGAGAGAGAGAGAGAGAGTGAGTGAGTGAGTAAGTGAAAGTGAGAGAGAGAGTGAGTGAGTGAGTGAGTGAGTGAGAGAGAGAGAGTGTGTGAGTAAGTGAGAGAGAGAGAGAGAGAGTGAGTGAGTGAGTGAGTGTAAGTGAGAGAGAAACTTACACTGTAAATGAGTGTAAGAGAGTGTGAGAGAGTGCGAGAGAGAGAGAGAGAGGGAGAAAGTGATAGATAGGAAGAGAGTGATAGACAGGGAGTGAGTGAGTGATAGAGAGTAAGTGAGTGAGGGAGAGGGAGGAGTGAGTGATAGAGAGGGAGAGAGTGAGTGAGTGAGTGATAGAGAGTGAGTGAGTGATAGAGAGGGAGAGTGAGTGAGTGAGTGAGTGATAGAGAGGGAGAGATTGAGGGAGAGAGTGATAGAGAGGAAGAGAGTGAGGGAGAGTGTGATAGAGAGTGAGTGAGTGATAGAGAGAGAGCGAGTTAGAGAGTGAGTGATAGAGAGGGAGTGAGTGAGTGAGTGAGATAGTGAGTGAGTGAGTGATAGAGAGGGAGTGAGTGAGTGAGTGAGTGATAGAGAGTGAGTGAGTGAGTGAGTGAGTGAGTGAGTGAGTGATAGAGAGGGAGTGAGTGATAGAGAGGGAGTGAGTGAGTGAGTGAGTGATAGAGAGGAGAGAGAGAGGGAGAGAGTGATAAAGAGGGAGAGAGTGATAAAGATAAACAGTGAGTAAATGTGAGTGATGATAGTAAATGACATTACAGTTATTAACACTTGGATCACTGCAAATATACGTTTGATTTATTTTTGTATAGTTTTTTTGTTGTTGTTTGTTTCTTCTCTTTTTATCGGGGAAAATCCAATCAGTGGGCGGAGTCTTTATTTATTTATTTATTTATTTATTTATTTATTTATTTATTTATTTATTTATTATTTACTACTGTGTTTTAACAACGTTTGTCAGAAATCCATCTTTTCTAAAAAAATGTCCAAAGGTTTTCTCCCCTGACGGCACAGTCAGAGGACATATTTTCTCCACAATAAATCAGCAGAGCCTCTCAGGTGTAATGATGTTGCTGTAACACCACCATCACCTGGAAGCCTCGTGTAAGCCTGAGCGTTATTCACTCGCTAATGAGCAGCTTTGACCTGTCTGGGATTTTAATAGGACTTATTTATAGAGATCACTGAGTTAATGGCTGATGTCGGCATTAATACATCACTCTGCACTGTGTCCAGCAGCATACACGTTTATACTCCCGCTTATACACACGTTTACACTTCCATTACACGTGCACTCACGTCATCGAACGAGCTTCCGGTCAAAAGCGGGGTCAAAGGTTTGTGGACACCTGAGCGTTAGATTGGTATTATTTTTTATTTACATTTTTTTATGAACATCCTATTCCACATTTAGTCCACTGTTCGTGGGAGATTTTGTGGAGACTTGTGGGGATTACTTGAGCTAGAAGGGTTTAAAATAAATCTTATGTATAATATGGAACTGTCATTGCATTCACAAAAAGAAAAGAAAAAATCTGAAAGGATCTCATAATTATGACTTAATCTCAATTACGACTTAGTATCTCAAAATTACGACTTACTATCTCATAATTACGACTTCTCACAATTACGACTTCTCATAATTATGACTTAGTATCTCATAATTACGACTTAGTATCTCATAATTACGACTTAGTATCTCATAATTACGACTTATCTTACAATTACCACTTATTTCATAATTATGACTTAGTATCTCATAATTACGACTAATTATCTCACAATTACGACTTATCTCACAATTACGACTTCTTATAATTATGACTTAGTATCTCATAATTACGAATTAGTATCTCACAATTACGACTTATCTCACAATTACGACTTCTCATAATTACGACTTCTCATAATTACGACTTAACGACTTATTATCTCATTATTATGAGATACTACCAATTTTGTGGGAATCTTTTGGGAAAGAACCACATATGACTGGAAAAGTCAGGTGTCTCAATACCTTTGTCTATATGATGTTGCTTTGTATTGTATTGTGTCTCCCTACAATTTTATCTGTAGTATTTTGGTGTAACACTGTTGAAATCTTTATGTTCATCTCGCGTCCTCTGAAAGAAAAACTCAACCTTCTGACAAATATTTTGTGACGCATTCATCAACAGTAATTCGACTTCTAAAAAAGTGACGACTCTGCGATTTTTTTCTCGCCTAGATCAACAGCGTTCCTCGACTAAATCAACAGGGTTTAGTGAAAGAGCATCGCTCGATCAGCACCCGGGATGGAGCTTTAGCAACTTACATGCAGTTTCCTGATTGATTTGTGAAGCACATTAGCCTTGTGAGAAATGCCAGCGAGGCAGCTTCCCTGCTCATGAGAGAGATGGAATGAAGCAAAATGTACACTTTAATCCCAAACAAAAAAGTGACATGGTCTTCAGATGTCAAGTGTGCCCTTTACACCTTTAATGCATTTATTTCCCGAAAAAAAAATGTATATAAAAAGGAATTTTTTTTTTTGGCATGTTTTTAATGTCATTTAATTTCTTTTTTTTACTATTTTATATTAAATCAAAAATATGCAAAGGCATTTTTTTCATATTTTTTATTAAAGTTTAACTTTTTATTATTTTATATTATTATCTTTTATTATTACAATTTGTACTCATTAAATTTTTACATTTATTCTTACATTTTATAATTTAATTTTTATGCTTATTTTTACTAATTTAAT
>JBCEWE010000568.1:237500-273903 GCA_039877035.1 Silurus lanzhouensis | reverse complement strand
TCAGGTGAACAAGGAGGCCATATCATTCGATTTCTCTTTTATACCCTTTCTTGCCAGCCACGCTGTGGAGTACTTGGACGTGTGTGATGGAGCATTGTCCTGCATGAAAATCATGTTTTTCTTGAAGGATGCAGACTTCTTCCTGTACCACTGCTTGAAGAAGGTGTCTTCCAGAAACTGGCAGTAGGACTGGGAGTTCAGCTTGACTCCATCCTCAACCCGAAAAGGCCCCACAAGCTCATCTTTGATGATACCAGCCCAAACCAGTACTCCACCTCCACCTTGCTGGCGTCTGAGTCGGACTGGAGCTCTCTGCCCTTTACCAATCCAGCCACGGGCCCATCCATCTGGCCCATCAAGACTCACTCTCATTTCATCAGTCCATAAAACCTTAGAAAAATCAGTCTTGAGATATTTCTTGGCCCAGTCTTGACGTTTCAGCTTGTGTGTCTTGTTCAGTGGTGGTCGACTTTCTGCCTTTCTTACCTTGGCCATGTCTCTGAGTATTGCACACCTTGTGCTTTTGGGCACTCCAGTTAAGTTGCAGCTCTGAAATATGGCCAAACTGGTGGCAAGTGGCATCTTGGCAGCTGCACGCTTGACTTTTCTCAGTTCACGGGCAGTTATTTTGCGCCTTGGTTTTTCCACACGCTTCTTGCGACCCTGTTGACTATTTTGAATGAAACGCTTGATTGTTCGATGATCACGCTTCAGAAGCTTGGCTATTTTAAGACTGCTGCATCCCTCTGCAATATATCTCACTATTTTTGACTTTTCTGAGCCTGTCAAGTCCTTCTTTTGACCCATTTTGCCAAAGGAAAGGAAGTTGCCTAATAATTATGCACACCTAATATAGGGTGTTGATGTCATTAGACCACACCCCTTCTCATTACAGAGATGCACATCACCTAATATGCTTAATTGGTAGTAGGCTTTCCAGCCTATACAGCTTGGAGTAAGACAACATGCATAACGAGGATGATGTGGTCAAAATACTCATTTGCCTAATAATTCTGCACTCCCTGTATATAAACGCGTTAGAGACGTTCAGGATGAAACTGATGTATTTTTACATTCTGCCCGTGTTAAAGAGAACTGCGGGTTTCCACACAGGTCTTTATGCCTGTTTCCTGTTCTGCGGCAGGACTTCCTGTTTGGAGCAGCTGCGGTGCGTTTTCTCAGGCGGCCGTAGTGACCGCACATCCTCCTCATCTTCATCCTGCCGCATAGAACATCTTCAGATTGTGTTCGTCACAAACAGATGTCGTGCGTTCAATTAAAGGAGATATTAATAAGATACAATAAAATATATCTAATCTAAAGTACTACATCATCCTATTCCACATTCAGTCCCTATTTCCCGTTCCCGCTCTTCTTCTCATTCTGCCACGAGGGTGTAGGTAAACTCAGGTTCTGATGTGGGTGGAGGTGAGGAGGCCTGGGGTGTGGTAGGGTTGATTTACAGCAGCAGATCTTCATGCTTAAGTCTCCCAGTTCAGGTGAAGGGACAATATTATGCTCCTGCATCCGAAGACGTCACACAATCGTGTGCCTTCAAATTTGTGTGGGAAGAACCGCACAAAAACTAATTGAAGGATCACACCGGGGTGAGAAATGTGGAAATGTGTGGAGTTCTGAAGGTCTCAACCACGATCCAGAAACCTCCAGGTAAGTGACCTAGTTGTGTTACGTTGCCCATAGACGTGAATGAGAGTGTCGTTTGTAAGCATTTTGCCCCGTGACAGACCGGTTTTATTCCTGCCCCGGCTCCAGGGATCTCACGACAGTCTCTGGATGTGAGACGACGGATCGTTTTCACTTCTAGAGCACTTTCAACAATGCGAGTGAGAAGTTTGACTTGGATCAGGAATGGAATTTCTCGCTCTGAACAAATTGCGAACACTTCGGTACGTTCGTTAAATTGATCGCGTACAGTCTTGATGACCGTAATATATTACACACCTGAATAGTTCCAACCCCCAAAGCGTCTCGACATCAGTTCGTCACGTGAGTCACCGAACACGAAATGGTTCAACCAGACGTCATGTGGGAGGCTTTCGGGGTTTTTTTTGTAAATGCGTCTTGAATTGATGAACAACCAGGAAATGAACGAACACGAATACAAAAAAGTGTGAATCCAGTCCGGTCTCTTGCAATCAATAATCAAATAAATACATTTGTGCTGCTGAAGTTCCCGCGATGACGTGCAGCGGCGAAACGTTTTTGAGCGATTCTGATGGTGAATGAGACGAAAGAAATCCACTGCACTTCCACTGCACGTCCCTGATTGTACATATTAAGGACGATTTGAGAAATATTTCAAAGCAACAGAAAACGTGTAAAAGAGGCTTCTTAAAAAAAAAACAGATTTATTGTCTGTAAATGATTTTCACAGCTGTAGCTGTTTTCCTGCTGTCTGTCCTGTTCTGTTATCTAACTGAGACCTCACCCTCAGGGAGTTTCTCAAATCCAAACCAATGCAGAATCAAATCAAACGAGTCATCACTCAGGACGGGGCTGATTTCCCTTCACTCGCTTCCTGTGAAAGAAAGTGAGACACTGAAAGAAAGCGTGGAGGAAAGACGGAAGCGTCGGAGGGTGTGAGGGTTTCCAGGGTCACAAAGCGAGACTGGAAATTCAGGTGGAGTAACGGCACTGTGGGTGGAGATGGAGGATGTGTGAGTCAGAGTTCATGTGCCCTACTGGCCTCTCATCCTCAGTTTATACACACACACACACACACACACACACACACAAACAACACGGGTTACAAAAAACGGATTTGACTTCAGCGCTTTTCTTTTATCATTTTAGGTTTGATCGAATTACGGCTGGTTGAGCTTCAGAATGGAGTCATATTTTCCTCAAAGGCTCGTCTGGCGTCTCCTGGAGCTTTCCATCGAGTGGAGTAAACATTTCCATTTCCAGAGATGATTACCATTAAACCAGGGAAAGTACTCTGAGACGTTTATAAAATCCAGCAGGTCCCACGTGCAGTGTAGAGTCGCTTTTATATGTGGTGTTAATTCGATGTCTCAGGCCTACACCAAGTTTTTGGACACCCGACTATAAAATTCCTGTTTTGTTCTTTTAGTTTTTGTTTTTTTGGGCCCAATCTGGCGGTATAATAACCTCCACTCTTCTGGGGACACTCTTGATGTCACCCAAATGAGGTCCCCTTTTTGAGTCTGGTTCCTCTCAAGGTTTCTTCCTCATAACATCTAAGGGAGTTTTTCCTTCACCACAGTCTCCATGGTGCTCATCAGGGATAAACACACACCATCAGAACAGCACCAGTTACAACGTTAGTCTCCAAACTTCTTCATACCATCTACACTTTATGTTCTCTTTATGGACACCTGAGTATGTGCTTTTTTTTCCCACATCCCGTTTGCTGTTATAAGAACTTCCACTTTTCCGGTAGATTTTGGAGGCCGGTGTGGGGGGATGTAGAGTGCAGACGTCTGGGGTGAAGTCTGAGATCATATATCTAGAAGGTTTTATGAATTTCACATTAGAACCTCTGTTTGACTGTATTCAAAATATTTCCACAAAACATCAAACCGCTCGGCCCTTTAACATGGAAATCCGAGGGACTGAAATACGTCGAGGACGGAGTTTTCTAACGATCTGCTACAAAGTTCACGTGTGGTGAGAATGTAAAGAAAACAGTGCTACGAATCGTGCACAAACAAAAGAAAACAACAAAGATGATCAAACGTGATAGAACTTATAAACTCAGGATGTTGCAACTGGAGCCAGAAACCGGGTTTAAGACTCACTCAGGAGTTGATGAAGGAGGTGGAAGCCCAGTGGTTAAGTTATTGTCATGTCCTCATTTGATCAAAATATATTATAGTGGTTCTCACCTGAAGAGGTTCAACCCCCCACAAACCTCCCGTCATCAGTTCATCACGTGAGTCACTGAATGCGAGATGGTCGTCATCATATGTGTGTAAATGTGTCTTGAGTTGAAGAAACTCTCTGAGAAGAACTGTAATGCTGTCTGATGGATGTTTAACAAGCACATGTAGGTGCGACTGTATAAATACATTGTTCCGTTTCACCTCTGAGCTTTTGAGCAAACTCACTAACTTTCAGTAACCACGTCCCAAATCCTGGTCAGGGTCACGCTTGATCTGGAGCTTATCACAGGAACACTGGACATGAGATGGGAAAACACCCTGGATCCATTTAGTAGATCATAGACCTCACAGCGTATCTCCAGGTTCTACAGTGTAGAAGTTTATTTCAGAAGGAAAAATCTGTATTTTGGCAACTTTTGATTAATATGATTAAAAAAGTCCATATTTACATTTACAAGAATTGCTAGATTCAAATGAGCAGTTGAGGGTCAGGATGTGCTGGGATTTGAACTCATGACCTTCTTGGTGTAAGTTCAACACATGCACTGTGCTCCCCATCGGAGGTATTACAGACCCCCATACCTGTGGTCTCGAAAGCACCACCAGCTTCAGTATCACCTACACATACATCCTAAAACCTAAAGTAAGTACAACCGCCATTCCAAAAAGTTGTTACAGGACCGTGTTTTCCACCGTGTAGCATCACGTCTTCTGTCCGTATACATCTGGAAACCTCTTTTGGGAGAGGAATGTTGTACCACATGTATCTGATACGAGACTTTAGCTGCTCAACAGTTCTGGGTGTCCTTTAATGTGTTTTTCGTTTCGTTATGCGCCAAATGTTTTTAAATGGGGAAAAGTCTAGCCTGCAGAAATTCCAGTTCAGCACCTGGTATTCGGTTAGCATTGTCCTGCGTGAATATGCAAGACCTTCCCTGAAACAGACTTTTTCTGGATGGAAGCATTTGTTCATGGAGCCTTTTTTCTAAATGTACAAGATGTGGCTTTTTGAACTAAAGCGCTAAGTCAGATGGTCTCTATCCTCTTTAGTCCAGAGGACGTGGTGTTCATGGTTTTCATCATACCACAGAACACGTTTCCATTTTGCCTCAGTACATTTTAAATGAGCTTTGGCCCTGAAGAGGATGGCAATGTTTCTGGATCATCTTCACGCATACCTTCTTCTTTTCGTGTTAGAGGTTTAAACCTGCATTTGTGGATGACGTGGCAAAACGTGTTCACACACAATGATTTCTGGAGGTGCGAATGAGGCCATGCGGTGATTTCCATTACAGAATCATGACTGTTTTAAATGCAGGGGCCCCTGAGGGCCTGAAGATCACAGCCATAAAATATACATTTTTTTTAATTGATCTTTGTGCAGATTTCCTCCACATTCTTTGAACTTTGGATGATATTATGTTCTTAGAATGATGAGAGATTTATTCGTTTTGCAGTTTGACATTAAGGAACATTATTCTGAAATCGTTCCACGGTTTGTAGACCCAGTCTTTCACAGATCGGTGAAGCTCCGCCCATCTCTGCCTCTCTAAGATACACAATTTATACCCAATATATTTATAGACTTTTGTTGCGACATTTTTGGAGACGTGTTGTTGCCATCAAATTTAAAACGACTTTATATTTATTTACATTTTACACGACGTTTTTTAGGATGATGGTTGTATATGATGCAGTATATTTGATGTAAATCTCTATGTAAAATATAAATTAGATAACATTTTTTAAAAAGCCTTGAGCAATCAGCACAGAGCTAAAAACCTCTGAGATCAGGAGTTTGGGATTTAGACGCAGGAATCTAACACGTTTTTAAGCGTTTTTTAATTACAGCAGGTCCAAAGGAGTTTCTGTTGCAGCTGCAGTGTGCAATCCTAACATCTTCAGCAGGAGCTTGTAGTGACATGCCTCAACTCCACAATGAAGAAGATCGAGTCGTGCAAATGAATGAATGTATGAATGTATTTATTCCAAATTCACTGTCAGGAACTATCTTATGAAACTTGATTATCGGATGTAGCTTCTGAAGGGAAATGCTGAAGGAGGAAAAAGTCGTTTAATATCAGGATTTTTATTGATCATCCTGTAGTTATGTGATAAAAGTAGCACAAACACTGAGAAATCGTAAAACCGGAGTTAAAATGCGAGCTAAAGAAACGAGAGAAATGGATGCTAGCGTGGAGACACTACTGGTACTGGTGATGAGACGCTCAGCTGCTGTAAGACATTTGAACTGTGTGGATTTTTCAATGCAACATTACTGCACACGTCCCCTATTAAACTGTATTTCTTGTTAAAAAGAAAAAAAAGATAAACCAATGTGCAGAAAAGAGAGATATCTCTGAGGTGAGGGAAAAAGCAGCTATTTGGAAGCTGAGAAAAGACAGAAAGTGTACAAATGTTCCACAGGGCAGGAGGTTTGAAGTTGACTTCAAGACACATCGAGGACATCAATATAAACCAGTAAGCAGCAGAAGAATCAGAAGGATGGATTGAAATTTGTAAAGGAATACAGCAATCGACCACGAAAGGGCTAGATTAACCTCCTTCAGAATGATGATGGAAAGACCAAAGTGTGTTGAAAGAAAGGATCTGTGTCTGATCCAAAACACATGAGCTCATCAGTCAAGCTCGGTGGAGGTCACGGTGATGTCATGGCTCAGGCTTGCATTACTGTTTCTGGAAGAGGTTCACTCGTATTTATTGAAGATGTAGTTGGAGAACTCTGGAGAACAAATTCAGAAGTCTGTAGAAACATTCTGTCTGGAGATGCATTCAGTGTTCCAAAAAAACACACTAACAAGAGGACAGAAGGCTGAACTGTGGAGGACTGACCAGGTCGATCTCCAGACCTTCATCCAAATGAGCTGCATTTCATCTGATATAAAAACACAAGAAACAATAACTTCATTTTAAATTCAGTCTGCTTTTATACTGACGTGACCCTGGGAATAGATATTGTGCTGTCCAAATACAGATAGATAGACAGACAGACAGACAGACGGGACGGACGGACGGACTTCCTTCCTTCCTTCCTTCCTTCCTTCCTTCCTTCAGTGTTCTGTATTTTTGAAAGATTTATGATCAAACTCTTGATGTCACCCAAATGAGGATGAGGTTCCCCTTTTGAGTCTGGTTCCTCTCAAGGTTTCTTCCTCGTTACATCTAAGGGAGTTTTTCCTTGCCACAGTCTCCATGTTGCTCATCAGGGATAAACACACACCATTCACCTTCACTGTTACATTCTGTAAAGCTGCTTTGAGACAATGTCTGTTGTGAAAAGCGCAATAGAAATAAACTTGACTTGATAGATAGATAGATAGATAGATAGATAGATAGATAGATAGATAGATAGATAGATAGATAGATAGATTATGCTAATATGAAGAGGCAGAATGGAGGGGGGGGGGTGCTGTCCTAATATTAATGGACTGCTTGTGAGTGTAGGAAGCAGTTGAGGGAATGTGATGCGCGTTCCCGAACATTCCGGCGTGAACCCGCCCCTCTTCGGCTACGTAGACGCGCGCTCCCGCGGCCGCTGGTGGTGGAGCAGAGTCCGGGGAGGCCGAATCACCGCGCTCAGAGCGTGCACGTGTGAGAGTGCGCGCCCCCGACCGCCGGGGAACGAGAGAGAGAGAGAGAGAGAGAGAGAGAGAGAACGCGTGAAGCCACGAAACAGAAGTGAGGAACGGGCGTCCGACCCGCAAGGATCTACGCGCGCTCCCGGGAAGATGACCGACACGAGCCCGCGGTGGAGAGAAAACCGGAGCCGCAGCGTCTAAACGGTAAAGAAACACAAAGTTCCCCTTCTTTCCTCAGTCAAGTTACAGAGAGGGAGAGAGAGAGGGAAGGAGAGGGAGTGAGAAAGAGAGGGAGAGAGAGAGAGAGAGAGAGAGGTCTGGAATCCCGGAGTTTCATTTGTGTACGTTGTCGAGCGCATTGCTTTGCTTTGAGTTACATTGTGTTTGTGTTACATTGTGTTTATTAGTAACGTGTGTGTGTGTGTGTGTGTGTGTGTGTGCGCGCGCGCGCGTGTGTGTGTGTGCGCGCGCGCGCGCGAGTTGGACACAATTTTCGTTCCTCCGGGCAGCTGTGCTCAAACTTTAAGACGCCACCGCTGTTGCTGAAAGTGTGTGAGAAGCCTGGTCTACACACACACACACACACACACACACACACACACACACACACACACACACACACACTAACACAGACAGCTACAACGTATAGAGTAAACCATTGTTAACTGTAGAGTTTAGTGATCAAAATAACTTTTCAGAATTGTACCAGACAGACAGACACATACAGACAGACAGACAGACAGACAGACACAGACAGACAGACACATACATACAGACAGACAGACAGACACAGACAGACAGACAGACACATACATACAGACAGACAGACAGACACATACAGACAGACAGACAGACACATACAGACAGACAGACAGACACATACATACAGGCAGACAGACAGACACAGACAGACACAGACAGACAGACAGACACATACATACAGACAGACAGACAGACACATACATACAGACAGACAGACACATACATACAGACAGACAGACACATACATACAGACAGACAGACAGACAGACACATACATACAGACAGACAGACAGACACATACATACAGACAGACAGACAGACAGACACAGACAGACAGACAGACACATACATACAGACAGACAGACACATACATACAGACAGACAGACACATACATACAGACAGACAGACACATACATACAGACAGACACATACATACAGACAGACAGACACATACATACAGACAGACACATACATACAGACAGACAGATAGACAGACACATACATACAGACAGATAGACAGATACAGACAGACAGACAAATAATAGGTAAGCATAGATAGATAGATAGATAGATAGATAGATATTATAGGTGGGTAAGTAGATGGATGGATGTTGATGTAAACAGTGATTAGTTGCAGCAGCACAGTGAATCTCAGTGCACAGGTGAACATGTTCAGCAGTAGTCCAGGTGAACAGGATCATGTGAGCTGCAGGTGATGATGATGATGATGATGATGATGTTAATGTGATTTAATAAGAGGAATAATAATAAATGTGGTGCAGTGGAATGTGAACGATTACTCAAAAGCGTTTGATTGCTGCTGCAGCGTTGTTCGTGCTCACTGAGGCCTTTGAACAAAACTGAAAGTGATCCTGCGTGAACCTTCCTGTGATTTCCTGCGAATCCTCACGTGAGACGTCTCATTGTGCTCCGAGCAAAATCGCAGCCGTGACCTTTGCATCTCTGAGTTTGTATCCAACTTTTCATGCAGATCTGATTCAACTGAGTGTGATCCGTTTTGATCGCAGTCAGGGACACTTTGCGAGCCGTCTGGACTCGGGACTAGACGTCTGGACTCGGGACCAGCCGCCCCGGGGGAAACGCATAAACGCATCTCACTAATGTAAACAGCTGGAACCCATTCAGTAATGCGTACGGATGCACTGAAGACCCAGAGCATCCGAGGAACATGTGTATCAGCCTCGATAGATTCCACACCCACTCAAATGATTTTCTTCAGTGAAAACAACAAAAAAATGCATTTCGGACTTTTATTTTCGAACCCCTTCTGGACTGTGTACCTGCTGGTGGTGCTGGTCAGAGGTTTTACACACCTGGGGCAGGACTTTTGGACTTTAATGGGTTTTAGGTCCTGTGTAGAACTAACCCGGGCTGCAGCCTTTAGAGTAAAAACACCACTAGTTAAAATCAGGTGTAAAGTGAAAAGGAAACCAAACAATGCGTTTCTGAACATCTCACTCCACCTGTAGTTCTCATTTGCTCCACTCTTCTGGGAAGATGTTCCACTAGAGTTTGGAGTGTGATTTCAGCTCCTTACGGCTTCCTTTTTAATTGCACTCGTATCTGCTTCGATCGTCTGTGAACAGCAGGAAGAGTTCTGCTCGTGACAGATGATTGATGTTCTGTGGTTTTGCTCGTCACCTGAAGAACAGGGACGTGTGTGGATTAATCCGAGCCCGCAGAACTTCTTCACCCAAAACAAACCGGAACCCGGAGCGCGGCATCAGATGTGGGCGGATGTGTTGTGACAGGTCGGATTACTGTTGCCATCATTACCATGTCTTACAGACGCGTGTCAAAGTGAGACGCAAAACAAAGCAACGGTGCCGAGGCATTTTTTTCTAATACACACGTCTCCAGTGAGACGTTTCTAAACATCACATGTGTTTCTTCTTCTTATTATCATTATTCTGAAGGCTCGATCCCTAATGACGCTCTTTCCATTCGACCCGTGACTGCGATCCGTCGCATCCTAATACACAGTGAGCTGTAGGGTAGGTGAGCTGCATGTGCACCAAGCTGCCACTGCTGGGCCCTTGAGCGTGGCCCTCAACCCTCAACAGCGTCTGCTGTAAATATGTTGTGCTCCGTCCCTTCTCTGTGCTGAAGCAGTTTGTTCTGAATGATCATATATAGAAGAACAGAGAAATAAATGAAATATGTTTTTGTACACACACACACACACACACACACACACACACACACACACACACAGTAGATACACACAGTTATTCTGTACCTAAAGGAAACCACTAGAAGTTACATTTGTTGTCAGGAGAATGACAAACGCACATCTGGAAGTGTGAAAGTTCACAAAGATCAGGAAGTGCAACGTCAGAGACAGGAACCTGAAATGACGTCATGTTTGACCTCTTGGAGTTCCACCTACAATGCGGGGTGGTGGGGGTGTGTGTGTGGGGGGGGTTAACTGTGGTGAACACGGGAAAGGTCTGTAGTGATCATGTAAGACGTCTGTTATGTGACACCAGTGTGCGTGAACTTTTCCTGAACCACCCCCCCATGCGCGCTCACACACACACACACACACACACACACACACACACACACACACACACACACACATTCCCTCAAAGCTCCAACAGAACAGGTGTGACCTGTGGGTCTGTGTCGGAATGAGGACCAGAGAGTGAGCAGGTTCTCTCTCACACACACACACACACACACACACACACGCACGCATGCTTGGGTCAGTCTGAGAATTAGTTTTTAAACCAAACGTTTGTATTATTGGTGAATACGAGCTTCAGTTTTTCTTTTCTGTTCTCTCAGCGATCTCGGAAAGAACCGATACTCTCGTAACGCTGCTGAAAAAGTCCTCAACAAAAGTCTCAGTTTGTTGCTGTTTATTTGACCTCAGAATCTAAACGGTATTTCAGTGCACACAACCTGGTTAGATGTATTGTTTGACACGAGTATTGAAAATGCTGAACACGGCCCGAAAAGCAACCGAATCCAAAATACACTTCTGAACACCAGGATTTAAAATAAGTCTCAAGTTAAACAATCTACAGTTTAGCGCTTAAAAAGTCTTAAATTCGCTGTTGCAGGTTTTAACTCATGTTGATTCTGATGCTCATGGATGTGCTCCTGCAGCACTTTAGAAGTGTCGTAGTTCTTTCTTCCATAAGTCCAAATGTAATCCGCTGTATTCCGACTGCAAATGAGACCAACATGCAACAGCCAATCAGCTTCCTGTTATTGGTGCGAATCTCTCGGATCGTACCGCAGACGTAAAGCTGATTGGGTTTTCCAGCGTCGGTGAAGTGCGAGTTTAGCGATAATAATCGGCATGAAAAGAAATGAATCCAGGTTAAAGCTGGTCACTAACGTGTGTGTGTGTGTGTGTGTGTGTGTGTGTGTGTGTGTGTGTGTGTGTGTGTGTGTGTGTGTGTTTTTCATGTTGTCATGTGGGTCTTAAATTTCATTCTTAATGGTCATAAAAAGCTGTTAAAAAATCTTACGTTTGAATTTGTGTTCGTGCATTATAGTATTATACCCCATACTCTATTCTCCATACCCCATACTCTATACCCCATACTCTATTCTCCATACCCCATACTCTATACCCCATACTCTATACCCCATACTCTATACCCCATACTCTATTCTCCATACCCCATACTCTATACCCCATACTCTATTCTCCATACCCCATACTCTATACCCCATACTCTATTCTCCATACCCCATACTCTATACCCCATACTCTATTCTCCATACCCCATACTCTATACCCCATACTCTATTCTCCATACCCCATACTCTATACCCCATACTCTATTCTCCATACCCCATACTCTATACCCCATACTCTATTCTCCATACCCCATACTCTATACCCCATACTCTATTCTCCATACCCCATACTCTATACCCCATACTCTATTCTCCATACCCCATACTCTATACCCCATACTCTATTCTCCATACCCCATACTCTATACCCCATACTCTATTCTCCATACCCCATACCTCATACTCTATTCTCCATACCCCATACTCTATACCCCATACTCTATTCTCCATACCCCATACTCTATACCCCATACTCTATACCCCATACTCTTTCCCATACTCTATTCTCCATACCCCATACTCTATACCCCATACTCTATTCTCCATACCCCATACTCTATACCCCATACTCTATTCTCCATACCCCATACTCTATACCCATACTCTATTCTCCATACCCCATACTCTATACCCCATACTTTATTCTCCATACCCCATACTCTATTCTCCATACCCCATACTCTATACCCCATACTCTATTCTCCATACCCCATACTCTATTCTCCATACCCCATACTCTATACCCCATACTCTATTCTCCATACCCCATACCCCATACTCTATTCTCCATACCCCATACTCTATACCCCATACTTTATTCTCCATACCCCGTACTCTATTCTCCATACCCCATACCTCGTACTCTATTCTCCATACCCCATACTCTATACCCCGTACTTTATTCTCCATACCCCATACCCCATACTCTATTCCCCATACTCTATTCCCCATACTCTATTCTCCATACCCCATACCCTATACCCTATACTCTTTACCCTATACCATATACTCTATTCCCTATACTCCATACCCTATACTCCATACCCTATACCCAATATCCTAACATTCCCTATGTTAGTAAATGGGTAAGTATTCTTGCTTGCTGTCACCATTAAAAGAAACCACGGCTCATTGATGTTCCTGCACCGTGCCTGTCACTGTTTTTCAAACTTTTTTCTGGGCTCGATGTGGGCTCACTTATCTTTATGGTAATATGTTTGAAAGTAAATTTCCTGTAAACATTTCCACCTTTCTGCTTGATCTTTTGAGTGAGACTCAAAAGCGAGACGAAGCCCGTTGGATGTTGGATTCTCCTGAAAATTCTTCTCTTTCCGACTCTTCAGCACATTTTATGGTGATGATCTGACAGAAAGTACACATGTAGGAATCTTCCAAAATATATCATGAAGAAAATACTAAATTCTTTATGAAACACTTAACTGAATGATTTTCATTTACTAAACACTGCCATTAGTCAGAACTCTATAACAATGCTGTAATATCTTATCATATTCACCCTGATCCTGCCATGGGGTTAAGGGCCCTGCTCAGGTGCCCAGCTTGGTGTGGCTGGGATTTGAATTCACAATCTTCAGATCTAACGCTTTAACCACTAGTCTATCACCTCCCAATATCAAACTAATAAACAAACTAACAACGCGCCGTCACTGAACTCATTAAACTGCACCTCAGCACTGATGGAACTGTAATGAATGGATATTCGGTACTTCCCAGATCAGGATCAGTTCCCGCTTCAATCCGGTTCCTCTCGAGGGTTCTTTCTCATACCGTCTCATACCGTCACCACTGGGTTTTTCTTTGGGAAAACAGTTATAGGTTATAAAATTATAACCTCACTTGAACTAGGAGACCCAAACCTGTTCCAGCAGGACAATGTGCCCAAATCCAGCTCCATGGAGATATGGTGGGATGGAGAGGAAGATCTAGACACCATTGGGATGACTTGGAACGCCACTTCTCAGAAGAGTCAGGTGTCCACAAACTGTTCTTCTTTTATCATAGGACACCATAATGATCCCAACAATGGAAGTGCTGTAGTGTTCTTAATGTGTAACCGACACGCAGTGATGGATGGACGTAATATCTTCATGGCACCATGGGTAGTTTTCCTGTAGGTTCAGAGCAGCAGCATGTTGAGCGAAGCAATCAGACCATGGAGTTGAACTCCTCAGATGTTCCCAGGCTTCTCGCTTGTCCTGAGGGTGTCAATCGTAAGATTTTCTTGGTCACACCTGCTTTCTTTTGAAGCTATTTCTGATCCTACAAGAACTTTGGGTGCTTACTGGGTGTCCCGTAAGCATCCGATGTACACGGACCATGCGCTCAGTCCCTCAGGACCATCAGGAACTGAATGCAGAAGCCTTGCAGAGCCACGAGAATCAGGAGAAGTCCATTAACGATTCCAGAAATGTATCCACCCAGTGTCCAAATATTTTTGGAACTGATTGTAGCCATCTGGTCAAATATTTACGGAGCTACGCAAATTTTTTTATCGTATCATTACATTTTCCACTGGCAGATTCGCCGCTGTATTTACTGCCATCTGCTTTAAACGTTAGCGTTTTATCCGTCACTCATCGTTCTCTCTCTTCCAGCTACCGCTCGCACTTCACCCCCTCATAATTAGACATTAATTTCCACTTACACCTGTGTCCCGGGGGCAAAACCACAGCGGTGTGAGGAACAAGCCTGTGGAACTTTTAACCAAGAGTCAAAAGAAGAATTGCACAAATTCTATTAGACTAATGGCTTTAAGGAATTTATATAATATAATATTCACACGTAGAAGAACTCTGGAGTCAATGGTTTTTATTTACCATGTGCCGTTCCTCTTTTGCGGCACAAGGGAACGCCGTCGCTTTGTTTATTTGGAAGCGGCAAATCCGCAGGTGCAGGAGTTTTGCTAATTTGACGCGGGATTGGGTTTTGAAACTGATCCTGAAACCTGCAGTCGCCGTTACGAAGATCTGCTAATTCATGTGATTGCTTTCGCTGTTATCCCAGTGGTCTCCAGCCTGTGTGTGTGTGTGTGTGTGTGTGTGTGTGTGTGTGTGTGTGTTTAGATACATCTCAGCTCACGCCGTTTGGATAGATGCTCTCGAACTAAATACACAATCAATAGTAATGAGTGCAAATCACACACTCAATAATACACATTTACCCCCAGGAACTCTTCTACAGCCTGGTGCTGGGTTTCAACCTGCTGCTCGTGGAGCTCTGCTCTAACACCAGAAACTGTGCAGATGAACAATGACTCGAAGTAACCGCTAAAAGCGACCCAAGAACTTTTCCATCACCTGAAGCTGGATGAGCTCTCCAAAGCCGTGACGCTCTGAAGACGATCAGGAACTGAAAATAGTGAAAGTGAAGGCCTGGTAGAGCCTCGAGAACCAGGAGAAATCCAGTGTCTGCTGATGTCTATGGCTTCAGTCGTTGACTGCAAAGTATTCAGGAATCAAGTACGATGTACAGCATGTTTACCAAACGCCATAAGCACCAGCCCTAAAGTGGTTTTAATCCATTTCGTATTTTTATCATGAAGAACTTCTACTGTAATATGACACCTGTAGCTAAACGTTCTCTTTACTGTCCATACATTTACAGCACAGTGAAATTCTATCTTCACTTATCTCAGCGCTGTTGGGAAGCTAGGGTCAGAGCGCAAGGTCAGCCAGGATACAGCACAAAGATAAGAGATAAGGGCCTTTCTCAAGGGCCCAAGAGCAGCAGCGTGGCCTGAAGAAAGAGTATGTAATAGATGATGGAGCAGCCATGAGAAGAGAAGCTACAGTGTCTCCAGTCTCAAGTTTTTCTCCAGATCTCAGTTGAGGGAGTTTTTCTTTGCCAGTGTCTCCACTGGTTTGCTCATTAGGGATAAACGCGTGTGTTATGATTCTGAAATCTGTGTTCGTAATCGATCCTAAAGCTGCTTTAGGACGATGTCCATGTCCAAAACTGCGATACAAATCACACACACACGCACGCTGCTCTCTCATGCCAGATTTTTCTTCTAATCCTTTTGTTTACACAAACCTGTAGCGACGTGCACACACTCGCCTCACACCTCCAGCATCCAGAACACTTCAGGAATTTCTGATGCTCGCTTCGATTTCACATTTTTCTGGAAATGAACTAAGTATCAGGACTGAGTCAAGTGAGTATCAATCCGATCGCTCTAGCAGGTCTGCTCCACCACCCCTCAAACCCCTCAACCTGCTCCACCTCCCGTAACCCCCTCAAAACCCATCAACCTCCTACACCTCCCGTAACCCCCCAAAACACTCTCAACCCCCTCCACCTCCCGTGACCCCCCCCCCCCAAAACACCCTCGACCCCTTCCACCTCCCGTAACCCCTTCCACCTCCCGTAACCCCCTCAACACCCTCAACCTCCTCTATCTCCCCTAACCCCCCAAAACACCCTCGACCCCCTCCACCTCCCGTAACCCCTTCCACCTCCCGTAACCCCCTCAACACCCTCGACCTCCTCTATCTCCCCTAACCCCCCAAAACACCCTCGACCCCCTCCACCTCCCGTAACCCCTTCCACCTCCCGTACCCCCCTCAACACCCTCAACCTCCCGTAACCCCTCCACCTCCCGTAACACCCTCAACACCCTCCACCTCCCGTAACCCCCTCAAAACCCCTCAATACCCGTAACCCCCTCAAAACCCCCTCAACCCCCTCCACCTCCCGTAACCCTTTCAAACAACGCTTTTCCCAGCAGAGAATACGGAGGTCACCATAGCAGCGGTGTACAAACATGGACCAGACGGAGGGCCGGCTCACGACTCATGACTCATGTTCAGCGTGCGACTCGGATCCGTCTCCAGTCAGGTCATGTGGTAACGCCGTTTTCGGTGATGAGAAAGCAGTGAAGTCACCAGCACTTGTTTAAACATTCATCACACCATACAAGCTCATTCATTCATTTATTCATCCGTTTACCTGGAGTGCTTGTGATCTCAGGGTCATGGTGGATCTGGAGAGTTTACACATTCATCAACACCTACACTGTATTGGCAAAAGTTTGCGGACACCCGGTCCTAAGTTTGGTATGTGCTTATTGAACATCAAATTCCACATTTAGCCCAAAGATTTTTTTACTTGTGGGCGTTTGCGCTCATTCAAATACATGTGTGTGAGTAAAGTCAGGTCGTGATGTAGATGAGAAGGTGAGGAGGTTCCTGGGGTGCAGTCAGTGTTCACATTCATCCCAAAGTGTTTGTTAGAGTTGGAGCTCTATAGCTGGAGAGCTTCCACTCCAACACATGGAAAGATCTTCAGGGAGCTGGGTTTTGTGCCTCTGGATTTCTGGTAACAGTTTGGCAGGAAAAATCCCAATATTTTTGATGATCTTGATAATTTCTGCAATTTTGCAACCCTAAACATAAATAAGCGGTATGCCAGGTGTGTGTGTGTGTGTGTGTGTGTGTGTGTGTGGTGTGTGTGTGTTTGCTTTCATTTGCCATTGGTTTAGGACCCTCCCTGCCCTCAGCATGCCAGGCAGTGAGACACACTAAATTTAGCTTTGCTTTGCCCCCCCTTCACACACACACACACACTATTGCTGCCTCCCTCTCTTCCTCTCTCGTTCCATCTCACTCCCTCTCTTCCTCTTTCGTTTTCTCTCCCTGCCAGCTGATCACTCCTTCATATGGACTGTCTTTCTCAGCCGCGTCCCCATAAACACCTTCCTGCTGGTTTTCACACACACACACACACACACACACACACACACACACACACACACACACACACACACACACACACACAGTTCTGCTCAGAAGCGCTGAGACGCTGAAATCAACACGCAGGATCATTTCCAGGTCGATCCGTCAGGCCGGAGTGAAACCCCTGATCTGTAGTCTGGGGTTCGGTGTGTTGGTAGGAGGAGTCTGATTCGACTGCTAATCTCACAGCTGAACCTTCACAGGGGTTTAAAAACAAGGAGCATTCCATTTTGGTTCTATGGGGGTGCAGGTTTCATATAGAACCAGTGCTTTTCTGCCTGTGAGTTCATCTTCAGCCTGTTACTGAGAACACAAAAAAAAACGAAGTGTGTAATGAATATTTGTATAACAATATTTAAAAATGTGCATAATGGTATATTCCATTCCAATTTAATTCTGTAGATTGTTTGTTTTTTAGCTGTTCTGTGGTTATTTAATTAATTTGTTAGGTTTGTTAATGTAAAATGTTTTTGAGGAAGTTCTACCATTTTTATTTTATTTTTTTAAACAGTAGCGCCCCCAGGAAACGGGTGGATATTATTGCATGCCCTCACACAAGTACTTACTGTTTAAGTTCAGAGATAAGAAGACTGCTGTCTAGATTTTTACAGTATCGCCAAACAAAATATCGCGATACTCGTTTGTGTATCGATTTTATTCTTCCGCCCCTACAGTGTCATGTGGACACCAGCCTTCTGGTGTATTCCTATGTGCAGGTCCTGCTGAAGCACATCTGAGAGGACGCTGTGGGTGAAAAGGAAGAGGTTTCCGATTGATCAGCTCCACATTCGAGATATTTTCAGTCACAGTCTGTTTTTTTTCCCACACGTAGTTTGTGTTGCCTGAGCGAACTCGAGTCTTGCATGCGAGCCCGGGACACGGAACTATCCACAGACGTGTTGGCATCATGCTTGCGATGGTTTGCATAGCTTTTAGGGGATCAGCTGATCCTTTCATACCTATCGGTAGTGCGTGACCAAAAGTTTGTGCACACCCGGTATTAGAACCGCTACTATTCTGCTAGAAGTCACGAGCGTGGCTGTGGGGATTATGGAGCATTCAAGATCAGGTACTGATACAAGTACGAGGGGGGGGGGGGGGTCTGGGGTGCAGCTCGTCCCAGCCAGTGGGGTCCATGACTGACCCTGTGTCTGACCCCAGCGTCCAAACATCACCATGTGACAAATATGAAGCAACTTTTCTTTTTCTTTTCTTTCCTGGAGCTCACTTTGTGCACCATGGCTTCCTGCTGCAACAGGATTGGGGGGGAAATAGTAACTCTACATGCTACAAGGACGTTCTCGAGAAGTTCCTGCTTTAAATTTTTAGTTTTTTAATTACTGGATAGAAGGAAAATGTTGCTTGTGTCATCATTAATGCAGAATCGGTGCGAGCTCGATTTATCGATGCATAGAAAAAAAAAACAAGTGCAGGAAATCGGCGTATGAGGAAGTTGAATAAAAAAATAAATAAATAAACGACCCTGCAGAATAGAATAAAATGAACGTAAAGGTTTTGTTCTTTCTGTGCAGCCTTTCTTTCTTGGGGATGCGTCAATTCCATTCGATTCAATTCATTTCAGTTCTATTCAATTCAATAACAATAAATAGATATCGTCACAAAGAAGCGTGACAGAAATAAAGAGGGTATGAAGTTGGGAGGTGGTGGCCTTGTCTTTAAACCATTGGACTTTAGATCCAGAGGTTTTTGGGTTCTAGTCCCAGCCATACCTGGCTCTTGGGCCCTTAAACAGGGCCCTTAACCCCCCTATGGGTGCTCAGTATTGGGAATGGGAATAAAGTGTGGATGGTCAGAAGCCCGACTGAGAAAAGAGGAGGGTGGATGTTGGACTCTCAACCCGACTCTGTAACAAAACTGCTACAGAAACCTGAGCTGTCACCCACTGTGTGTCATGACGTGGGAGGAACAAACAAACAAACAAAGTTAGAATTAGTTTAGTGGCTATAAGTTTGTCTATAATGATGATCCAGGTGGTGACTGTGGTGAAGGAAAACCTCCCTGAGATGGTATGAAAAACCAATTCTTGAAAGTAACCAAACTTCATTCATTACAGTTTCATCGTTGTTCAGATGTTCATCATTGATAGTCGCTTGCTATATGATCTTAGTCATCCTTTTAAACGATGTGTTTCAGGATGTTGGTGGTTGTAGCATGTGTTTGTGCATTAGCGTGTGGGTTCTACCACACTTTAGACCATAAGTGCAACAAATGCAAATAGAAAGAGCTGGAGGCTCAGCTGAAGGTCCTGAGAGGAAACCTGGTTTAATTCCTGATGATGAAATCCTGGACTAATGATGGATAAAAGGTGCAGAATGTTTACATCAGGGTCAAGGGTTTTTTTTAGACATCATGCTCATCTCTGGTTCTCGTAGTTCAGCACGATCTTGCAGTTGACTTCATCTGGTCAGAAATATTTCCAGTCTCACAGTTTGGGGAAGTTTGGAGCTCAGTGGTTGAGGCTCTGGGTGACTGATCTCTGAAGGTTGGGTGTTTAAGCCCCAGTATGGCCAAGCTGCTGCTCTCCAGGGGTCTTGAACAAGGAGCTTAACTCCCTGTGCTCCAGGGGTTCTGTATCATGGCTGATCCTGCTGCTTTCAGGTAGAGCTGTGGTCTCCAGACTGAACAGACATTGAAGACACTTTTTCACAAACCCGACAGCATCTCGACGTGGTGTCCGAGCGATGAGCGGAGCAGTAGGTGGAGTAGTGCAGGAGTATCGGAGGAACCGGAGAAATCACGGACCTCCTCCAATGGAGTTATCGATGAATGCCGGAGTGTCATGATGACCAGCGTATGGAGATCCACAAGATAAACCTCATCTGATATCTGAAGCCCTCTGCTCATGTTCATGTATCACAAACATCTAATCGCCACAGGGGTTCATCTGGAAATGACGCAGAAAGCCATAAGGGATGAAAAATCAGAGCAGCTCCGGGGGTCAGGATATCATCATGCACATTCCTTTCGTTTGACACAAGCTGCTGTTATTCGAATCCCCCCTTGGGAGGGGGAAGGGGGGAGAGGGGAGAGGGGGTGTTGGTAAGCAAATAAATGCTATTGTTCGAAGGTTTTAGAAAACAGTCTAAAGACAAAGTGACAGCATCAGATACGCTGAACGTGTGTGTGTGTGTGTGTGTGTGTGTGTGTGTGTGTGTGTGTGTGTGAATGCTGGGGATGTGTGGAGGAAAAACCTGAGTGGCTCCAGTGTGGGGGTGTGCAAACTTTTGCTGTCAGTAGCATGTGTAATGGAGGACGTGTGGTGGGAAGTGTGTAGGAGGGTATGTGTGTGTGTGTGTGAGTGTGTGTGTGTGTGTGTGTGTGTGTCTGAGAATGATGCATGAGAATGAGTAAGCTCTGCAGAGAGCAGATATGAAATGGAGCGCATGAGTGTGTGTGTGTGTGTGTGTGTGTGTGTGTGTGTGTGTGTGTGTGTGTGTGTGTGTGTGTGTGTGGTGAACAGGTCATGTACAGAGCAGTGGGCATGATTCCATCCAGAGGCTCAGGTGAGACGATCATCTTAATTACTGTTTGATGAGGGCAGAAGTGCAGTTGCGCTGCAGGGGGCAGAATCTGCACTTCTCTAGACTGTAATAACGATCGGATCAAAAAGACGAGCCTTCAGGATATTCACAGCTCAAACAGAAAGTGCTGATCTAACGACCTGCATAGTTCCCAAAGTGTGTGATAGTGTGTGATAGTTCCCCCCCCCCGACAGCGAGCTCTAGTTCAGAAGAGTCAAGTACACACTCAGCATGCTTTAATCACAGGAACACGTCCAAGCTGAGATCTCTAAGCTGATTGGTCTAAAGAACAGCTCGGACAGTAGGCAGGGTTAATGCTCTTTTTCGGTTGTGTAGCGTTTCATTCTTTTAAACTGTTGTTTTAGTTTTTTATTAATCGTGTAAATTAGATGATTATTACATGCACAGGAATTTGAAGCCCCACCACTGACTTCTTTTTTAATAAAATGTATAATCAATGATGTGAGAGAGATTTTTCTTGTAAAGCATTTGTGTATGAAGGAGCCTCCAGAGTTGTGGGTTTCCTGAAATGCACCAAAATTTCAGACTATGTCGGGAAGAAACCGGGCAGAAGAGTCTGGAGAGGGAATGATCTTGTTCACTATAACTGGTACTGGTCCGGTCCACCTGGGTTTATTCCCACCATGCTGAATCTCAAGAATCTGTTGTAACCCGAATAGATTTTTCTTTTCAACTCACGTCGGCGTCTGGCAGAACGTGTCTGTCTGTAGATCATGAGGATTAGTTAGTGACGGAAGTCCGAGTCGGTGCGGGGCGGGGCGATGATTTCTGGCCCTGGTGGCCGACAGCGAGAGAAACTGCCGAGTTAGTAATCCTCATAGCCAAACAGGAAGTAGCTCCAGGTGATCCATCCTGTGGCCAAGAGATACCTCCTCAGGATCTTGGCTGTGTGTGTGCGTGCGTGCGTGTGCGTGTGTGTGTGTGTGGGTGTGGGTGTGTATCCTGGCACCAGCTGAGTGCTCTGACTCTGGTTTCCGTTTTGGATGGACAGGTGGAAATTATAGGGGTGTGTGTGTGTGTGTGTGTGTGTGTGTGTGTGTGTGTGGTGTGTGTGTTTTGAGGCTGGTATGTGTTGAGCATGCTCCATGCTGCTCGCTTTGACTCAGCACCAGTCATGTGACACTGTGGCTCAGTCTTAAGAACTCGGCGCGCAGGAAACTCTTAAGCGTTGTGCGATTGGAGCGACGTTTCTGCAAAACTCGGGAAAGCAGCACACGTTTAAAGCTGAGCCTCGATTCACTCATGTAAATCCACACAGGTAACGACGTCATGATCTGATTCAGTGTTCAGGGCCGTGATGAGCGCTGTGCCTGTCCCTGGGGTGTGTGTGTGTGTGTGTGTGTGTGTGTGTGTGTGTGTGGTGTGTGTGTGTGTGCGCGCTTGGGAGTCTACCAAACTGTAATTACCGCCAAGTACAAACACATCGGCCATTTCCACGCGTGGCTGAACTCAGCGTGACGAGTTTCCTGTGTCCCCACTGCAGTCTAGACGAGTTTATACGCCCTGATCAGCAGTGATAACGTAGCTATCAAAGTGTCTCCTCCATCAGTGATTGTGGAGTAAAAAACGGCTCTTAATTCCACGTGTATATTTACGTGTCTGCTCTTGGCTGTGATTTGTGAGCTCTGACTAGCGCGCTCTTTAGACGTCTAATCGAAGCACGTGAAAATGCCGACGTTATTAAAATCCGATTCGTTAAAGCAACAGCTTCGATCTCTACGCTACAGACGTTCACACTGCTGATTCTGGAGGCCTCGAGGGCACATTTCTTTGACCTCGGCAACACGTGATGGCAGAAATCTGATTGGATAGAAACTCGAACATAAACCTACACTACTGAAAGCGTCACATGACGTGTAGAGAGAGAGACTGCTGGGAAGAACTGAATACATGTACATGTACAAATAGATTCTGAACAAGTTCTTTTTGACCTTAATGGCCCTCCACTGATACACACACATTCATGTATATGTGTATATGTAAGAACTGGCCCTTGTCTTCTCCTCAGTAGCAGTCGTTCTCCTCGTCCTCTGTTTTTTACTTTATTACTTCCTCCATCACAGAAGCTCTCGTGTTAATAATCAGCCGAACCTGCTGCATGTGTGGGAATGTTGTTTCCTGTAACGGTGTCGTATCTACATGTAGATAAGCGGCTCTTAAAGGATCTGAATAAAGTATTCAGGGTCACATTATTCCACATTCACCCCAGAACCACCATCTCAAAGTACTGCTTTAGAACCCGGGGGCTGGGGATCAGTTACTGAGTTAGAACCCAGTGTTTCTCCTTATTGTTTGCTGTAGTTTGCTGTAGTTCGCTGTAGTTTGCCTGGAGCCTCCTGTAAGAATTTCCCCCGTACAGAAACTGTTACTGAAATCTGTACATATGATAAATAAACCCTGAAATTTGAGCTGATTAATTCGGGATGTTCTGAGCATCTGAAGCTCTGCAGGACACGCAGAGGAGACGTGCTGTAGGGTGATGTAATGCACATGCTCGGTGTCTGCTCTCATTACAGAGGCACTTTTTCCAGCTCGTCTTCCAGCAGAACAACGACAAGAAGCCAAAGAATCCGTGCCGTGTCACTTCCTAAACGGTCCCCGAAATCGCCGTTCCAGAGTTCGTGTTAGTGGAGTGTAGGAGAAGCAGAGCTGACGTCTGCCACGTCTGTCCGTGTGCATGAAGCCCTGTTTTTACTGCGTTTCTCAGATAACACCCTGATCTGAGACCACATGGCAGAACCAGCGTCTCTCTTTTCTCCTAATCGCTCCGAGTTTTCCGAGTTTATGAAGGTCACAGTGACCTTAAGCCTCCCCTTGTGGGATTTCGGCTTGGCATTGGAGAGAGAGTGTGTGTGTGTGTGTGTGTGTGTGTGTGTGTGTGTGTGTGTGTGTGTGTGTGTGTGTGTGTGTGTGAGTGAGAAGGAGAGGAATGTATTGGTTTTTTTTTTTTTTATAGAATGGAGTAATAGAAGATTGATGTGGACACAACATGAGTCTGGAGAGAGTCAGTGCACTTGGTCTAGACAGAGGGAATGCATTATTGTGTGTGTGTGTGTGTGTGTGTGTGTGTGTGTGTGTGTGTGTGTGTGTGTGTGTGGTGGGGGGTCCTACAAGTCCTACAACACGTATACCCTCTGTACTGACCACATCCACTCTATGGACAGAATTCTGGACCCCTGCTGTTCTGCTGTTCTGCTGTTCTAGTAACCCAAACTCTTCTGGGAAGATGTTCCACAGAGTGAAGTTTCTACTTTATGCTACTGAAACTTGTCCAACTGTTAACAAATAAAGACGGGATCATTGGAACACATTAAGGAACGACCTGTATATATGATTAATGATATAATTACATATCTGAGCTCATTAGAACTAAAGATCGATCATGCATTAATATATTCATATGCAAATGTCCCTGGCAATGATATTTATTTTATTGAGCACATTTTAAATACTGTCGTTTTTTGTTTGTTTATTTGTTTGTTTGTTTGTAATAATCTTCAGTACTATAGAACTTAATCATGGAGTGTTATGTTGTTGTTGTTTTTTATTTTTTTTTATCCAGTATTAATTTTAAAACTATTGGTGGATTAAACCTGTAGCAGCAGAACATCGTGTCTTTCTTCCACCTGAGCTGTTAGAGTTTAATACTATTTAAAAGCCACCCCTTTGCGTGTTCCAGTGCATTTCGAAACTCTGCTTCCAGAACCGGAAATTTGATCGGATCTAAGCGTCTCCAGTGCACGTTGACTTCTCAGGAGCTCTCAGCCCGAGGGATTCGCTAACAACTTCAGTTTAGTTGAAAAGACGTCCATTTCCACCATACAGGAACGGAAAGAATGTAGAAGGAGACGTGTGCAGCCTTAAAGACCCCTGAGGTTACTGTTGAGGGTTAAACTCCAGTGAACAATGAAGATGGATTTGGACTGGATTTGGATCAGGGCTACAATCGCCTCAGTGACTATAATAAAAAAAAAAAAAAAAAAGAAGAATCTTTTTTTTTTAACTATCATTTCATTTTGTTTATTTAGTAAGTAAATTATTGTTACAAAACAGTTTTAAATGAAATGTCTGCTCTGTTAAATAATATATAAAATAATATTTCTCAATATTTATTAGAAATAAAAAATCTAAAAATAAGATAAAATAAAACAAATGAATGCAAAACACTTTGGATTTTATTGGATTCATTGAGAAATCAATTAAATGATTAGTTAAAAATTAGTTTATATTTGGGTCACACAGATGTGTATATACAGTATTTCACAAAAGTAAGTGCACCCCTCACATTTCAGCACCCAGTTTAGTATCTTCTCATGGGTGAACACTGTAGAAATAAACCTGGATGTATTCTAGACAGAAATCCGAGCGCACCATGACACTCTGACTCTGATTGGATTGGATGTTTAGGCTGAAACATTGGAAATATGTTGTGCGTTAGTCACACAGCGAGTTATGTAACTTATTTTCGCCAGGGACGGCACGATCCTCCTCCGTGTTCAGAGTTTCCCACACTGAAATATTCTTGGGGTGAGTGATGGGACTGTGGAACTGCTTTTCCACTGATATTTTGAGAATGAGGCGAGTAGATACTGTGTATCACGACTGATCCAAATTATCGTCCATATTTAAAGCCAATAATCAGACAGGAACCATGAACTAAAACCCTTCAACAGACGAGCATAGATCAAGAGAATTGTCTGGAAAACAATCAGAACACTGGTATAGTTGTAGGCCAAACTATGCAACTGGCCTCTGATGGTGTCGAGACAAAGGACGAGTGAAGTGCACACAGAAAACAAAGGCATGAGATTACAGGAAAGGAACCACAAGCAGAACTCTGGGGAAACTGACTTTTGGTGGTCAGATAAAATAAATAAGCCTCTGTACTGTCAAAAACAAAAGCAAACTCCAGTAAAGAAAGCAACCTTTTGCCTTGAACTCACTTGAACGCCATCTTGTCACATGGGTCATTATTATTAGTTCATTTGTTACATGATTTCTAGATCCTGTTGTTCTCAGATTGGGGGCTGTGAAGGGGGTCTGGGGTCGTAAAAATGAGTCTCTGTGCACAAATAAGCGTTAAGTAGATTTAAACGAATTCAAACAAATGCTGAAACTCAGCAAACATACACGAGGAGAAACCTGTTCACAAGAACACACTCGTCCAGAGACTCTAGAAAAGAGTAAATCAGTGGCAAGACTTTGCAATGAAGCCAAAAGTCATTAGTTTGAGGTTTTAGTGGTTATTAAAACGGAGGAGTGTAAGAGAACGTGGATACGCACAAATATCGCGTATTCAGTTTGGCGCGATATTTAGATTCACGCCAGTTTATTGAGTTTCGTTCCCGACCCCTAGATAGATCTGGGTGTGAAGGACTCTGGGAATGGGGGGACTCCTGAGATGAATTCTGGAGAATTCGCGGAGATCCTGCGACGCTTCCTGCACGCCGTCCAGCAGAAAATGAACGAATCTCTCTTTGAGACGAGTCGTACTTCTGTCACTACTGACCAGCTTCTTTCACACGTGCTTCCCAGGAGAAGATCATTATGATCTACGATCCATTCATACTGAACTCGTTCGTCTGTGTGTTCGTTCTGGCATTTTCAGTACAATGTGGGCGGAGCTTTTAAGAGTTCTCCGAAGTGCTTCTGTTTATTTGTATAGAATGAAATCTCAGTGGAATCGGTTTAGCTCCAGACACAAACTCCAGATGTTCACGTACTCGCTGCATCCTACCTGTAGATTTAGATTATAATGTCTGATTTCAGTGCCTATGAGTTTGTTTCTGTGGCAAAGAAAACTCCGAGTCTTCATGAGGAAGAAACCTTGAGGGAACCTCATCCTCGTCTGGTCGATCCTCTTCGTCAAAATCGTAACTCTACCTGCATTTGGAACGTCGTTTGTGAGAAAACGCTGTTTATCTTCTGAAAGCTTTGGCACACAAGATCCACACAAATATGAATTTGTGAAGAACAAAAAATGAAATGAAAAAGGGATGTGTTTTTTCACAACCCCTTTTGTATTGTGTGTATGTGAGCAACTCGTGGGGGTGTGGGGGTGTGGGGTGGTATTTCTCCTCCAGGAGGTCTCTCCAGCAGACAGCTTCACATGGACTTGTCTTAAAAAGGCGAGCTGAGGGAACAGAAGTGTTTGTGTTTGGAGTGCAGGAACAAAGACCTTATATAGTGTTATTCCACTCTGTGGTTCCTCTCTCGCTCTCAGCACGGTTCAGGGTGGACGTGGTGGGCTGTGAAGAGCGAGGCCACGAGGTTCTGCTCAGACCGACGTAGCTAATGCAGTTAAATCTAATTCAGATCGAGGACGTGGGCCATCCAGTCAGTCTTTTTGCTCCTTGCATGGACTTTAAGAATGCGTTAATTTTGACTTTACTCTCCTCTCCGTCTCCTCTCCGTCTCCTCTCCGTCTCGTCACTGTTCTGTACAGCTGCAGCACCAATCAGCTTTCAGGTGGGTGTGTATTTTCTCCGATTGAATTAATTCGATGTCGTTACCTCGTTCCAGTTGTGTGTGAGATTTTTCACTACGTTGGCGTTCCGGAGACACAGCAGGAACGTGTCCCGTCTCTGAACCTACATGGAAACACACTGTGTGTGCAGGAATGTAGTAATGTGGGCGTGTGAGCTCACCGAGCCGGAAGGGGTGTGTGTGTGTGTGTGTGTGTGTGTGTGTGTGTGTGTGTGTGTGTGTGTGTGTGTGTGGCCATGGTCAGAAACATATGGACACGCCCAGACATGTTTACCACACCGGCTTTTACAAAAATAAACTGGTTATTTATTGATTTTTTCGACCCAAAGGAAGGCAGATTGTAAAACGTGTAGGTGATATTTGGGGCGTAACGGAACACGTATTTATTCCGAAACGTCGGCGCACGTGTACCGAATGCAATCCGTGTCAGAACATGGTTCAAATTTGAGTTCCCTCACGAACGCGTGAAGTGGCGGACCGCAAGTTTACGTCAATCTCCGCCCCGCGTTTGAGCGCAGTGGCGCTGCGGCTGCTCGACCCCTACCTGATTTCAGAACCTTTTCCCACACGAGCTGTACTGAGCATGTGCAGAAACTCGGGCCGGCATCAACAGTTACTACAAAAAAGGAGAAAACTTTTTAAAAGATTTATGAATGAAGAAATAAATATCTCGTGTGTTGTCTTAAAGGAAGACATTTCTTCGAGGATGCTAAATAACAAAAAGATCATATCTTTAGAAAATGAACTTTTACATGTAAAAGCCCCACCCACTTATATACATATTTATTTTAATTGTATATAATTCATTACATTTGTGCCAATTTGATTATTCAATTTAATCAATAAATAAAAAATAAAAAAGTGTATTGCATTAATTGGATTTATTCCATTTGTATTTATTTCATACAATTTATTTAAGCCAAGCAAAAAAATATATTAGTTTAATAATAAAAAGAAATACGTTAATAAGTAAAAAAGATGAATGGAATATTTTGTAGGGTTACACCCCTGTGTGATCTACAACAGTTCTTCAGGATTGAAATTGGATGTCGAGTGAAGTCTCCTAAGAGAGAATGATCATGTGGGATTGATTTTCATTCCAAAAAAGCATTTCTCATTTAATTACGTTATTATATTAGAAATCCATATGATCGGGTTTTTGCTCTTCAGCACTAAACAATACCATTTAGGATTTGGGTTTCAGAGTCGATCCGCAGTGTCAGAGAAGTTAAAGCCTTCATGGTTCTACTTCCTGTAGAGATGCATCTCGAAAAGTGTAGTGTTCATACTTCTCACTGAGAGCTCGTCTGTGTCTCCGTCCCCCTCTCTCTCTCTCTCTCTCTCTCTCTCTCTCTCTCACGTTCTCTCTCTCTCTCTCTCTCTCTCTCTCGTGCTCCCCCCCCCCTCTCTCTCTCTCTCTCTCACGTTCTCTCTCTCTCTCTCTCTCTCTCTCTCTCTCTCTCTCTCTCGTGCCTCCCCCCCCCTCTCTCTCTCTCTCTCTCTCTCTCTCTCTCTCTCTCTCTCTCTCGTGCTCCCCCCCCCCCCCCTCTCTCTCTCTCTCTCTCTCTCTCTCTCTTGTGCTCTCTCCCTCTCTCTGGTAGGGTTGAATGGAAAGTTTGCTCGGTGACCTCATTTGGCTGTTAAGATAATAAGGGAGGTCATTATGGTGAAATTGCTCAACAAACTCTGGAATGCAAAACAGATTTACTTACTTACAGTCACATCCTGTTTGTATCAGACGACAAAACGAGATCCTTCTCCACAGCATTTCTTCAGTCGCAACAGATCTCAAGGTGTAGCAGTTTTTTAGTGGGGAAAAAAGTGTATCTCTTTCCTGATTCTAAAATCATGAAGAAAACAATCGAGTCACATGTTACTAAGAAGTGGGACTTCCTCTATTAAACCCTCAGCAGGAGCTGTTCAGGGACACACAGGTGTATGTCCACATGTTAATGCTTATCAGTATAAAAGGGGTTATAAGGCCATCTCCAAAAAATGTAAGTTCAGGCCTATGATAGCACATTGAATGTTTTCTGTTTGTTCAATCAGTAAAAAGGAAGCAGGGCTCGGAGCTCAGGGTCGGCCATGATACAGCTCCCCCTAGAGCACAGAGGGTTAAGGGCCTTGCTTAAGGGCCCAATGTTGGTAGCTTAGCGATACTGGAGGCTTGAATCCTCAACCTTCTAATCAGTAACCCAGAACCTCAACCGAGGTGACGTTTGGTCTTCCAACACATCAACATGTTTGACGAAAACAACGAATGTTGACATTGGAATTTCCGAGCAGGTCATCAAAATGCAAAATTGAAATTTATGTAGCACAAATTGTGAAGAGGTGAATTTCAAAAACAGAAAAGTCCTGCTGGTGTTTGATCTTCTGGCTGGCCAGCGTGCAGGTGCTGTTTATTCACAGTGAATGGAGTTCATTACAGACTGAAACGCCGTCTTCTCTCAACTACTGCAGATAAAACAGTGGAAAATAGTCATACAGATGTTTATTTGTTAGCCAGACAGCGTCACGTGATTTATTCATTTCACGTTTATTCCTGCAGCATTTTTCACCAAGTCTCAAAGCTAGAATGAAGGGTGGAACTTGGTGTCCATTCGTCAGTTTTGTTCTCTTTCATTTTGACTCCTTTTTGTTTGTTTGTTTGTTTCACCTCCAGATGTGGTCCTGTGCAGGTGTGGTTTTGCACCGCAGGCCTTTTTTTAGTCTCAGTGAACAGTAAAGAGGAAACGTGGACCGTAGACGGCGTAGACCAGGAAAAGATCCGAGCGTGCACTATTTCCTGTAAACACATTATCCTGTCTGATACACCGAGCCACTTTAGGCCTTGTGCATGTGTGTGTGTGTGTGTGTGTGTGTGTGAGAGCACCAAACCAGAGTGCACACACACACACACACACACACACACACACACACAGATTAGAGATGCTTTAGAGTGGACCTGCCATTAGGCAATTAATCATTTCCTCTCAGAGCACTGCTGATGAGAGTTAATCTCTTTCTTTCTTTTGCCGTCACTGTGTGTGTGTGTGTGTGTGTGTGTGTGTGTGTGTGTGTGAGTCTGAAATCCTGCACAATGCAATGAGAGATTATTTCTCCTCACTGCACTTAGTAGAGACTCCGTCCTACGCCAAGCCTAAGAGCTCCTGTGTTTCCTGTATGATGAAGGCAGTGATGTGCTCTGAACTCTCGTATATCCTGCGGCGTATCTGCTCTTCCCATCAGCCCGTGTATTCGTCCGAAAATGCGAGAACCATAGACTCTGGGCAGCTTCTTAAGCCTCCGATCTCTTACACCTTCCCAAGTTGTTTCTGCCATTTAAGTGTATGTGTGTATGTGTGTATGTGTGTATGTGTGTGTGTGTGTGTGTGTGTGTGTGTGTGTGTGGTGTGTGTGTGTGTGTGTGTGTGTGTGTGTGTGTGTGTATAAGGGCTGACAATCGACTCAAATGTTTAATGAGATGAATCACATGATTGTTGAGAGTTAAATCGTGATTAATCACACATTTGTATCAGTTCTAATGCTATGCTTTTCAAGTTTTTAATGCTCTAATTAACATGCATGAATATTAATGCTTTATGCAAATGCATGAACTCAACATAAAGCACGGAGACACAATATTCTCGTAAATGTTTTAAAGTAACTACGGTGTTTTAAACGAGGTAAATCACCAGGACACTGAACCGGACCTGTTCCCATGTTTCCACACGGACGCTTTTAACTGCGTATCTCGGTGTTGATTCGTGACTCTGTGTATCAGTAAAACAAAAGTTTACTGATGTTTTTTTTTTCGCCGCAGTTTTAGTTTTTTTTATATATCGAGTAAAGAAAGGACGTTGGGAATAAATGTGTGTGTAGCTCTTTTATATTAGCATGTTTATTTGCATGTTTATTAAAGATGCAGAAACAGAAATGCACGCTGCGTTAATTGCACGTTGATAAAATTTGTGCCGCTGGAATGAATTTATGTTCACACGTCGTTAATATGCTAATTTAGTTTGACAGCCCGAATATGTATATACAGTATATAGTTTACATTTGGCAGACGGCCTTTTCCAGAGTGACTTACTTTTATCTCATTCATACAACTAAGCAGCTATATGGTTAAAGGCCTTACTTAGGGGCCCAGGAGTGGCAGCTTAGTGTGAGGCTGGGATTTGTCCAATGTTTTAACCACTAAGCTCCGTTAAGAGAGAAACAAAAGATGGAGACGTGAATTTATTCATTTCTGGTCCAGAAGATATAATAATCATCATATTGTGGTTTTTATCGTATTGTGTGCGCATCATCTTTTGAGTCCAATTCTTCCGTTTATTCAGTTAATTGGAATAAGACGACATTTTGTCTGTTACCAAGCAGATGATATCAGTACCAACAAACTTCGTCTTTGACTTGGTATTTAGATGCATTTACACAGTGTTTAATGAGGTTCAGAGCAGAATTCAATACTGCAGCAATTTTATTTTATTACTTTTTTTTTTTAAGAAATCAAGCATTGACTCACTTTCTCTGATGTTGCATTCTGGGTATTTTTTAGGTAATAAATCTGCACTGTCCTGTGAGAGAGAGAAGAGACAGAATGAAGAAGGAGGAATAAAGTGAGAAGGATTTGGCGGGTTATGTAATACTCGCTCTGTGAAATCCATCTCCGAAGGATTTTGTGCGCCGTCTTCGTTCTCCTCCAGACCTGTAGAGGGGAAAAAAACAGCAGCCTTTTATAAATCATTCGCTGGAGGACTTTATTCCTGGTAACAGTGAGATCGAGTGAAATTTGGAAAGCCCTCGTGCGCACTCTGCGTATTTTTGCACGTAAGTTCCACAATCCGCTGGAAAACATGTCACGGACAAACGAAAAGGAAGTGGCGCTAGTAGGCGAAGCAGAGACGCCGGAGACCTCGTTAAGCAAACGCTCTAATCACCTGCAGATCGTCTCTTCTTCGCTCGCACCCGCGTTCTTCTAAAGCCAGAAAATGCATGGTCAGGACGAATCGCGCGCAAACCTGATTACATTTCTGCCTACACCGCCTTGCCGGCTTCCGAGACGATGATTTGTATTTATTTATTTATTTTTTTTAGAAAGATTGCATTGGAGGGATGAGAAGAAATAGAAGTCAGATTCAGTTGTTGTAGAGTGTCTCTCTGTCCAGCTGTTGTAGAGCGTCTCTCTGTAGCTTTTGTAGAGTGTCTCTCCAGCTGTTGTAGAGCGTCTCGGTAGCGTTTGTAGAGCCTCTTTCTCTGTAGCTGTTGTAGAGCAGCTCTTCGTTTGTAGCTGTTGAACAGCGTCTCTTTGTCTGTAGCGGTTGTAGAACGTCTGTCGTAGAGCATCTCTCTGTCTACCTTTTGTAGAGCGTCTTACTGTCTGTAGCTGTTGTAGAGCGTCTCTCCGTCTGTAGCTGTTGTAGAGCGTCTCTCCGTCTGCAGCTGTTGTAGAGCGTCTCTCCGTCTGCAGCTGTTGCAGAGCGTCTCTCTGTCTGCAGCTGTTGCAGAGCGTCTCTCCGTCTGCAGCTGTTGCAGAGCGTCTCTCCGTCTGTAGCTTTTGTAGAGCATCTTTTTGTCTGTAGCTGTTGAAGAGCGTCTCTCTGTCTAACTTTTGTAAACCATCTTTCTGTCTGTAGCTGTTGTATAGCGTCTCTCCATCTGTAGTTTTTGTAGAGCGTCTCTCTATCTAGCTGTTGTAGAGCATCTCTTTGTCCGGCTGTTGTAGAGCACGTCTGTCTTCGGCTGTTGTAGAGCGTCTGTTTTCGGCTGTTGTAGAGCATGTCTGTCTTCGGCTGTTGTAGAGCGTCTGTCTTCGGCTGTTGTAGGGCGTCTCCCTGTCTAGCTGTTGTATAGCATTTTTCTGTCTATGGCTGTTGTAGAGCGTCTCTCTGTCCAGCTGTTGTGGAGCATGTCTGTCTTCGGCTGTTGTAGAGCGTCTGTCTTCGGCTGTTGTAGAGCGTCTGTCTTCGGCTGTTGTAGGGCGTCTCCCTGTCTAGCTGTTGTATAGCATTTCTCTGTCTGTAGCTGTTGTATAGCGTCTCTCCATCTGTAGTTTTTGTAGAGCGTCTCTCTATCTAGCTGTTGTAGAGCATCTCTTTGTCCGGCTGTTGTAGAGCATGTCTGTTTTCGGCTGTTGTAGAGCATGTCTGTCTTCGGCTGTTGTAGAGCGTCTCTCTGTCTTCAGCTGTTGTAGAGCGCTTCACTGTCTTCAGCTGTTGAGCGTCTCTCTGTACAGCTGTTGTAGAGTGTCTCTGTAGCTTTTGTAGAGCGTCTCTCTGTCTGTAGCTTTTGTAGAGCGTCTCTCTGTCTGTAGCTGTTGTAGAGCGTCTCTCTGTCTGTAGCTGTTTTAGAGTGTCTCTCTCTGTAGCTGTTGTAGAGTGTCTCTTTGTAGCTGTTGTGGAGCGTCACTCTGTCTGTAACTGTTGAAGAGCGCTTCACTGTCTTCAGCTGTTGGGCGTCTCTCTGTACAGCTGTTGTAAAGCGTCTCTTTGTAGCTGTTGTAGAGCGTCTCTCTGTCTGTAGCTTTTGTAAAGCGTCCCTTTGTCTGTAGCTGTTGAGCGTCTCTCTGTACAGCTGTTGTAGAGTGTCTCTTTGTAGCTGTTGTAGAGCGTCTCTCTCTGTTTTTAGCTTTTGTAAAGCATCCCTCTGTCTGTAGCTGTAGAGCATCTCTTTGTCTGTAGCTGTAGAGCGTCTCTCTGTCTGTAGCTGTAGAGCGTCTCTCTGTACAGCTGTTGTAGAGAGTTTCAGTCTGTAGCTGTTGATTCTGCTTGGTTTCTTTGATAGTTTGCTACAATAAAGACATACGATGTTAATTATTTTAAAGTCGTATGATAGAACTGGGAGACTAGTGAGAGACGAGACATTTTAACGTTGCTTGCATGTACCAGAAAAAAGTTGGTGGAAGAATGGAGACAGTAAAACAGGGATCGGTTACATTTCTGGGAAATTAGAAGATAAAAGCATTTTAAGGGTGTGTGTGTTTGGGGGTTTCCATAGTAACTAGGCCGGTGGTTTTCAGCACAGTTTATATTAGCTGCTTACTAGTGACACACACACACACACACACACACACACACACACACACACACACACACACACACACACACACACACACACACACACATCCAATAGAGCAAATGCTTTTTTGGTCATAACTTGTATTTACCACATTGTAATAATGGAAATGCTGTGAAATTATACATGGATCATTATACAATGTTTTTTTTTATCTTGTCATTAGTCATTAGTTGGTACTTTTCTGTAGAAGTGCATATTATGAGGAACACAGATGGTTACATTAACAGAGAGATTAATGCTTTTCAGCAGACTATAGTGAAGACTTCTGCTCTGTGCACTTCATTTAACACTCAGCATCCAGTACCACAAGTCCAGCTTCTCTCCTCTACATCTATTTTGTTGCTGTTTGTCTGCAAAAAAATGTGTTGTATTTCATAGCAGTATTCTGCATTTCACACCTAGAGCTTTGGTGGTCTCCTCCCCGAGACAATCCATCTCTAAATCCCATCATTATGACGCCACGTCTACAGAAATTCAGTATATTAGAGAAGTGCAGTAGATCAGAGCTGCAGCACACACAGGATCTCATACAGTCACAATGAACATCATCACTAAAGCAACAAACACAATAAACACAACTCAACACGTCTCCTTTCACTGTAGCCACAACCGCACCTCCACATACATCATCTCCAGCAGAAACACACACACACACACACACACCTCCACATGCATCATTAACAGCAGGAGCGTCGATATTCACCTCCTCACACACAATGCTGACGTTATCGGACGCCTGCTAGAGGGCCTCGGAGTCAGCAAGTTGCAATCTGATTGGTTAAAGCAACAGCTTCGAACAACATGGAGTTTGTGCTAAAAAAGTATTGAACTGACAAACAAAAATGTATTTTAGAGATTCTGATAGAGTTTTATGCTGAAGGAGTTGCCAGATCCTCCTCTTTTAAGCAAACCCTTGGGTACTAAAAGGGTTGAATGTTTACAGGGACATTTTTCTGTGCCTCATAGAAGCAATAAGCAGAGTAGATTGGCTCTTTGACGGCTCGTTGACGGCTCGTTGACGGCTCGTTGGCACCATGTGGATGCATTAAAGCGATTTGTGTTCTTCCTGCAGATCTCCAAGCTGTGCTGAACAAAGGAAAGACTTGGTGCACAACTGGAAGGAGGACAGTGCAGTTTATGTGAGTAGAAAAGCCTTAAAAACCTCTCTGACACACACACACACACACACACACACACACACACACACACCACACACACAAGTTCATATTCTTTATTTTATAATAACGGAGCTCTTCACATTCGGGTTTGGAGTGGAAGAACTCTAGTATCCTGTCCAGAGCCCTCACTGAGATGATCTGGAACACCATCCAAACCCAGAGTAATTCATCCTTTGCGTATCTCAACGAGGTTATGAAGCTGAGGTCGGAGGGTCACAGGCACGTTGTCATGGTGAAACAGGTTTGAGTTCAAGTGAAGGGAAAATTTCATGCTGCATTCAAAGACATTTTATACGTGTGTGTGTGCCTTTAACTTTGGGGTAACAGTTCGGAGAAGCTCCACATCTGGTCCCAGCTGTCCCTATAAACTCAAAACATCAAAGAGTGATGGTGTCCGCTTACTTCTGGATATGTTATGATGCACTAGAGCAGGTGAACAGGTTGGAGTATGTGTAGCTGGTGTGCTGTGGAGACGCGGTCGTTTCTGCTGCAGCTGCTGCAGCTGTGCGCCGTCA
>JBCEWE010000568.1:170000-235000 GCA_039877035.1 Silurus lanzhouensis | reverse complement strand
GTGTGTTGTAGCTCTGTGTGTGTGTGTGTGTGTGTGTGTGTTGTAGCTCTCTGTGTGTGTGTGTGTGTGTGTGTGTGTTGTAGCTCTGTGTGTGTGTGTGTGTGTGTGTGTGTGTGTTGTAGCTCTGTTGTGTGTGTGTGTGTGTGTGTGTGTGTGTGTGTGTGTGTGTTGTAGCTCTGTGTTGTGTGTGTGTTTGTGTGTTGTAGCTCTGTGTGTGTGTGTGTGTGTGTGTGTTGTAGCTCTGTGTGTGTGTGTGTGTGTGTGTGTGTGTGTTGTAGCTCTGTGTGTGTGTGTGTGTGTGTTGTAGCTCTGTGTTGTGTGTGTGTGTGTGTGTGTGTGTGTGTGTGTGTGTGTGTGTGTGTGTGTGTGTGTTGTAGCTCTGTGTGTGTTTGTGTGTTGTAGCTCTGTGTGTGTGTGTGTGTGTGTGTGTTGTAGCTCTGTGTTGTGTGTGTGTGTGTGTGTGTGTGTGTGTGTGTGTGTGTTGTAGCTCTGTGTGTGTGTGTGTGTGTGTGTGTGTGTGTTGTAGCTCTGTGTTTGTGTGTGTGGTGTGTGTGTTGTAGCTCTGTGTGTGTGTGTGTGTGTGTGTGTGTGTGTGTTGTAGCTCTGTGTTGTGTGTGTGTGTGTGTGTGTGTGTGTGTGTTGTAGCTCTGTGTTGTGTGTGTGTGTGTGTGTGTGTGTGTGTTGTAGCTCTGTGTGTGTGTGTGTGTGTGTGGTGTGTGTTGTGTGTGTGTGTGTGTGTGTGTTGTAGCTCTGTGTGTGTGTGTGTGTGTGTGTGTGTGTGTGTGTGTGTGTGTTGTAGCTCTGTTATGATTTGGGTCGTGTGAAGATTCTTGTTAGTGTGTTAGAGTTTATATACCAGAGTCTTACTGTAACCAGAGGATCAGCTATTATATATCAGATCAGGCAAATGAGGCAAGGTCAAAACAAGGGCAAATGTCTAAAATAGTTATTTTGGTTTTCTCTCTTTTTCCATGAGCTTCGTTTTCAGTTAGGATTAGAATGAGTTTTATGCCAAAAGTATTGAAGTAACTGTGGAGAAGTTTCTGCTCTGAGAGGAACAGAAGGAGGCAAAAGACGGGTTCAAGACAAACTTAGCCTTATTTTCTACAGTCACTTCAATTTCTCTCTTAATGCACAAACAACCACAACAGTCTGTCTGTCTGTCCGCCTGCCTGCTTGTCTGTCTGTCTATCTGCCTGTCTGTGTCTTTCTGTCTGTCTGTCTGTCTGTCTGTCTGTCTGTCTGTGTCTTTATTTTTCTGTCTGTCTTTCTTTTTTCTTTCTTTCTTTCTTTCTTTCTTTCTTTCTTTCTTTCTTTCTTTCTTTCTTTCTTTCTTTCTTTCTTTCTTTCTTTCATTACCCTCATTACCCTCATTACTCAGTGCACCATCAGGATTGTGCTCCTTCCCACTCGCTCCCTTTGGTCCCGCCTTCCATCCACACACTGGCGCTTGGCCACGCCCCTGGCGATACTCTGAACACTCGGAAACTGACAGTAAACACGATGCCAACATTTTTTTACACTCCGTAATCCGTTTACATTCACCATCTGTTGGCATGCATGTCTCAAGGGGTGGGGCTTAACATGGTTTTAATCTCATTGGCTAGTTGGATCGACAGCGCCCCTGAGGAGAGAATTTTGAAGAATGATCTGGTTGAATGATGCGGTTCTCTGGAGCGTTATCGTGTTTGACTTGTGTACTCAGGATATTAGTTCATAATTAATATTTTCGATTTATGTCATTATTTATTACTTACTGAAGAGTTCTGGGAATTACAGACTTCATTGGTGTGGATTTTTCGGAGCCTCCTGGATGTGGTTGATTGAGTAATTAAATAATGAAGTACTTTCAATCTTGTTCCTGTAATTATCATGAGGATTAAAAGGAAGGAAAATGACAGGATGCCAGAGAGAGTTGAGTTCTCCAGGAAGAAGACCGAGGCTCTACGTTACCAGCAGCAAGAACATGCAAACATTTTGGCCTTCTGGGGTGGGGCAGTGTGGGGCAAGGCGGAGCGGTGAGGGGCATGACAGGGCGAAGTGAGGGGCATGGCAGGGCGAGGTGAAGGGTGGGGCAGGGCGGTAAGGTGTGGGGTGTTGCAGGGTGTGGCGGTGCAGGGCGTTGCGGGGCAGGGAGGGGTGGTATGGGGAAATGTGGGGCAGGGAGGGATGGTACGGGGAAATGTGGGGCAGGGAGGGATGGTACGGGGAAATGTGGGGCAGGGAGGGGTGTTGTGGGGAGAGGCAGTGTGGGGTGGGGTGGGTCAGGGATAGGCGGGGTTCGGTGGGGTGGGGTGGTGCAGGGGAGTTCTGCAATGAGTGTCTAAAGTTTTTGTGTGTGGCATAACATTGTAAGAAAAGGGCATCCATCAGACTCCTATTTACCTTCAATCTTGTTGCTTTTGAAAAGCACTTTTGATCCATAGGAAGATCTCAGAGTGAAGCCGGAATGTTCCATGAAGCCGCTGATGGATGATGTTCTGGTGAATGAGCATAAACACCCTACATTTTCTTTTCTAGTTTTGCTCTGAACCATTCTAGTAACTTTTACTCAATGTGGGTGAAAAAGGGACTCGTGTGTATTATTATTATTATTATTATTATTATTATTATTATTATTATTTATTATTATTATTTTTTATTATTATTATTATTATTATTATTATTATTATTATTAGGGCTGGGCGATAAATCGATTTTATCGATTAACTTGAATGTGTAGTTCACATCGATCTGTTTTAATAAAAATCGGGTTTCTCTTTAATGTCCGCCGACGCGCCCCTCTGGGCTTCCATAGTTTTGAATGAACTCAGCACTTTAACTTAAAGTGGGTTATAATCCCAGAAGGGTAAATAAACTTTATTTAATAAAGTACCAGATTGATTTTAAGCAGGAGGAAAAAAATCGATTTAAATCGCAAATCGGATCTTTTGTAAAAAAAAAAAAAAAGTATTATTATTATTATTATTTATTATTATTATTATTATTATTATTAGTGCGACAGTGTGTGTAGTGTGTAGTTCAGGTCTCTTCCATCGAACAGCAGATTTTGGCCGAGGATTAAAACCCTGACGTCTGTGACACGATTATGATTATGTGACACGAGCAAACACTAGTTTATGATCAGCTAATAGTTTGTGTCATCGCACCTTTTTTTTTTTTTATATTAAACTCTGCACGCTCAGGCAAACACAGCTGGCTGTGAAAAGAAACCAAAAACCCCGAGCTTTCTGAAGGACAGCAGATGAAGCAGATCTGAGTTCATGCTGAATGATGAAAATACTCGCGCTGTGCATCCACACACTGACTGTTGGGTTTGATGGCTGCGCTAATCCCGTTACACACAAGCCTTTTGTGGTGGATGCAGATCTTACACTCTACTGCTTATCTCTCCCTACCACTCGCAGCATTCAACCTCACACACACACACACACATTCTTCTGGGAAGATGTTCCACTAGATTTTGGCTTCAAGAGTTTAGAACAGTTTTTTTTTCCCCCAATCAAATCCTCATGAATGCGTGAACCCTAGAAATCAGTACCCGAGTTCTGGATTGGACGGCGATTCTTTGATGTTATGGCGACGATGGTGGTACAGAATAATTATCAAAATATATTTGTTCCACAGAACCAGTTTTGCGCGGCAGGGGAGGGTCACAGCATATATACGGTACGATACGTCGGGACCAGATGTTGCCAGATGTTCATGTCCTTCACGTTGCCTTGGTGTTGAAACACACATCTTTCTGGTGTTTTTGGTGTTTCAAAGCCCAATTTTAGCTCTCGTCTCCTTTTTATCATCTCCTCAGCTCCAGGTGTGCTTCTTACCGCCCGTCAGTCAGTCAGGCTCCGCCCCCAACTTGGCTCCGCCCCCCAGGGTTCGTCCATGCACCCACACATACACAGTAAGGTTTATACACTACGGTATTGTAAATTGCTCTGTGCTGCTAATTGATGTGCTGTAATGTTAGTAGATTAATGATAGTAAACTACTTTGTACTGATCATAATTCTTTAAGACTCCTGGGTCAGAAAGGCCACGTCTCAACTTCCACTGTTGTGAAGTTACTATGGGGTCATCACACATCTCCACTGTAAGTTGGGAAACTACCTGTATATTTATTCACATTCAGGTGCATTACACAGGGTGGAGATTGTGCTACTGTTGGCTGAAGGAGGTGAAGGAGAGGAGGAAGACGTCTACAGAGACAGCAGGGAAAGGAGAAGTGGAGGAGAAGGAGAGGAGGAAGACGTCTACAGAGACGGCAGGGAAAGGAGAAGTGGAGGAGAAGGAGAGGAGGAAGACGTCTACAGAGACGGCAGGGAAAGGAGAAGTGGAGGAGAGTGGAGGTTCGGGTTGGTACTTTAAATGTTGGTACTATGACTGGTAAAGGGAGAGAGAGAGCTGATATGATGGAGAGGAGAAAGGTAGAGATGTTGTGTGTTCAGGAGACCAAGTGGAAATGGAGTAAGAGCAGGAACATTGGAGGTGTTTAAACTGTTCTATCATGGTGTGGGGGTGATTCTGAAGGAAGAGTACAGTAAGAGTGTAGTGGAGGTGAAGAGAGTTTCTGATAGGGTGATGATCGTGAAGCTGGAAGCTGAAGGGATGATGATAAATGTCATCAGTGTTTATGCTCTACAAGTGAGTTGTGAAAGATTCTGGAGTGAGTTGGATGAAGTGGTAGAAGGTGAACGTAGGAATGAAAGATTGGTGATTGGGGCAGACTTTAATGGGCATGTAGGTGAAGGGAACAGAGGTGATGAGGAGGTGATGGTAGGTGTGGCTATAAGGAGAGGAATGTGGAAGGGCAGATGGTGGTAGATTTTGCTAAAAGAATATGGAGACTGATGATCCGCTGTGGCGCCCCCTAATGGGAGCAGCCGAAAACAGAAGAAGAATATTATTTTACTTAGAAGCTTCCATCAAAAAAAAAAAACAAGTTGTGTGTGTGTGTGTGTGTGTGTGTGTGTGTGTGTGTGTGTGTGTGTGTGTGTGTGTGTGTGTGTGTGTGAGAGCACACTTGGCAGTATTTTCCCTAGGTAAGAAGTGTGCATCTGTTTCATTGTGTATCCACTGTCCTTTGTGTGTGTGTGTGTGTGTGTGTGGTGTGTGTGTGTGTGTGTGTGTGTGTGTGTGTGTGTGTGTGTGTGTGAGTGAAGTGTCCAGTGCTAATGGACCAGGAGCTGTGTATGAATTACTAATGCTTAATGAGAAGCTATGTGGAGAAATTATGCCTTGAGACAGACACACACACTGCTGAGACCGTGTGTGTGTGTGTGTGTGTGTGTGTGTGAGGGAGACCTGCTGCTTTAGCTGTGCTCTTTAATTAGATGTTCCTGTAAACCACACAAGGTGGTGTGTATAGCTGTGTGTGCGTAAGTGTGTGTGTGTGTGTGTGTGAGAGAGAGAGAGAGAGAGAGAGAGAGAGAGAGAGACCTGGGTTATTTGATTGAGAGGTTCGTGTTTATAAAGCTGCTGTTCAGTGGAAGTTGAAACTCTTCACATTGATGTTCTGTTCTATTGATGTTGATTAGTCAATGTTTCGGTTATCGATCAGACGATCCAGCAGCGTCTCAGCGCCGGGTTTCAACTAGAAAATAAAACACAGGTCCATAAAATTGTTCTGTGTTTTCTGAACATTTCACATTCAGTCCCCATTTGCTGTTATAAAAACATCCACTCTCCTGGGGAGATGTTTCACTGGATGTAGTAGTGTGGAGATATGATGTTCACTCAGCCATAAGAGTGATAATTCAATTCAATTCAATTCATGTTTATTTGTATAGCGCTTTTAACAATGAACATTGTCTCAAAGCAGCTTTACACAGATAATGTGGTGATTAAACGTAAATATGTTCTTTGTAAGTATGTTTGTCCCTGATGATAGTGAAGTAGTGACTGATGTAGGTGAGGTGAGGAGGTTCCTGGGGTGCAGTCAGCGTTCACATTCCTCCCAAAGCTCCTCCATCTTGTTGTGTAGAGATCTCACATTCCCAATGATGATGGACGGGAGAGTTGGTCTGTAACGTCTCCTTCTGGCCCAGCACAAAGCCCCGGCTCGGTTTTCCCGTATTCTCTTTCTCAGCTCGCGGGGAATTTTCTTTTTCTCTTGGAGTAAGCGCCGACGTTTTGCGGAATGCTAACAGCTGATCTCTGGTGTAAACAATAGGACCGCAGCTGTGAACAGAAATCCCAGCCACGACTGTGATCACAAGTCCAAAAGAGTAGAAAAAGCAGAACAAACTCAGTGACTTCGAAATCCATACAGCAGCTCACACAAACACACACACACACACACACACACACACACACACACACACACACACACACACTCGAAAAGAAAAACCCAAACTAAAATACAAAAATAATACAAACAAAAAAAGCTTAAAATATAAACCGAACCGGACCCCGCAGCGAACCGTCCTGATGACTTCATGTTCAGCTCAGCAACCTGTCATCTGCAGAAGTTCTCTGATGACTCCATAATCGTCGGCCTGATCACAGATGATGATGACAGGCAGTACAGAGGTCTGATCTAGGACTTTGTGGACTGGTGCCAACGGAGCTGCCTCCAGATAAATGCGTGAAAAAAACGAAGAACTAGTGGTGGATTTCACACATCACTAACACACCAGTGAACATTCAGGGAAAGGACATTGAGAGAGTGGACTCACAAATACCTGGGAGTTCATCTGAACAGCAATCAGGACCGGACAGAAGATTAAGGTGTTTTGGAGTACAGCACTACTGGAGACTCTTTTGGACTTTGTGGTGGCCTCAGACATCTTCTATGGAGTGATCTGCTGGTGCAGCAGACAGGAACAGACTGGACAAACTGATCAGGAGGCTCAGTCCTGCAGATACAGGAGGTGGGAGAAGGAGGATGATGGAAGCGCCATCATCATTGCTGGAGAACGAGGTGAAGATGAAGGCTTCGATTGTTGAAGAATGTGAGATTTACACACACAAAGCCTATTACAGAAAAACACCTTGAATGTCATGGTATGTTGGAACTGAGGAACATCTACTGTTGCATGTGATGTGTGTGGAAGGTGCAGTAAAAGTTTTGCAGTTGGCTATGAGAGAGAGAGAGAGAGAGCACGAGAGCTTCGCCTACCACATTTCCATTCTCCGTTCCAGTTGTTATGGTTATGCTGGAAGACAGGAGAGAGGGAATTATAGTATCTCATTCTGTGGAGCTCAGCTCTCACTCACACAACAAAGCAGCACTCAGACAGAGAGTCATGCTGAAGGTCCTGGACACTGATACTACAGGCAGTGTCTTTTTCCATCTTCTCCGTCACCTGAGAAACTAATGATCTCCAGAAATAATTACAACAACAAAAAGCAGCCATGGAAAACTTTCAAATTCAGTTTTTACCCCGAAACAGCTCGGGTTCAGTCATGACAACTCGCCTTACTATGGAAATGAAAGAAACCTGTAATCCTGATGCACTTCCCTCAGAACTGCTGCTTCAGAACAACCTGGCTACAAACTTCTCATACGCGTTGCTCTTCCAGGTTCCTGAGAGAACCTCACAGCAGAAGCTAATGAAATTGAAGATTTAAACCTGAACTGAGCAAAAGATGTATTTTTAAACAGCATGTGGTGATGAGCTCCAGGATCATCAGAACCGAGGCTACATTTTTATCCCTTTTTTATCCCCATGCAGCTGTCAGACTTTTTTACCAACATCGACCTCACGTCCTGATTTCTATTTCCATCCCACTCGTCCAAATTCCCAATTTGCTGCTGTCTGTCAGTCCCAGTTTCTCTCAGAATACAGCTGTGTCTCTCCATCTTCTTCTTCTTCGTAGCTTGGTGGGTTTTTTTTGTGTTTTTATGAGACCTTTCCAAACTGTGTCCAATCAAAAGCGATGAAAGTGTAGAAATATCTCAACGATGATTCTGAGAAATTTAGAGGCACCTGAGATCTGAGTGACTTTTTAGTGTCCCCTGAATGAGGACGTGTTCCGTCTTGAGTTTCTCCAAGTTTTTATCTCAGACCACCTTGAGGAGTATTTCTTTGCCACAGCTGCCTCTAGCTCTCTCATTAGGGGGAAACTTATAGAGATAAAGTTCTGGAGTTTGGACAAATGGATGAATTGGTAGTAATCTATTTATATCTAAAAAGTTCTAAACAAATAAATTTCAACAAAAAGTTTCACTTCTTCTGTAATATATGAACAAAAAGTATTGGGACACCAGATTTTCTTTTGGTTCTTCTCCAGAACTGTTACCACAAACTTGCAGGCACACAATTGTATATGATGTCGTTGGAAGCAGCAGCCATACATTTCCCTTTAATAAACTGGGAGACCCAAATCTGTTCCTGCATTACTCCTCAGGACGTATCCAGGCACGCACACTTCCAGAGCGCCAGGCATCACGTAAAGAAAATAACACGCTGCATATTCCTTCTGTTTCCACCTTGTTTTTTCTTTTTTTCTATGGGCAGTGTGCAGTAGAGCCCTTAACTGTTTACCCCAAACATCTAAACCTTTACCTCAACCCCGTAATCCTTTACCCTCGACCCCCTAATCCTTTACCCTCGACCCTCGACCCCCTAAACCTCCTAATCATTTACCCTCAACCCCCCAACCCTTTACCCTCGACCCCCTAATCCTTTACCCTCGACCCCTAAACCCCTAATCCTTTACCCTCGCCCCTAATCCTTACCCTCGACCCCTAACCCCTAATCCTTTACCCTCGACCCCCTAACCTACCCTCGACCCCCTAAACCTCCTAATCATTTACCCTCAACCCCCAACCCTTACCCTCGACCCCCTAATCCTTACCCTCGACCCCCTAAACCCCCTAATCCTTTACCCTCGACCCCCTAAACCCCCTAATCCTTTACCCTCGACCCCCTAATCCTTCACCCTCGACCCCCTAAACCCCCTAATCCTTTACCCTCGACCCCCTAATCCTTCACCCTCGACCCCCTAAACCCCCTAATCCTTTACCCTCGACCCCCTAATCACCCGCCCTAATCCTTACCCTCGACCCCTAAACCCCCTAATCCTTTACCCTCGACCCCTAATCCTTTACCCTCGACCCCTAAACCCCCTAATCCTTTACCCTCGACCCCTAAACCCCCTAATCCTTTACCCTCGACCCCCTAAACCCCCTAATCCTTTACCCTCGACCCCCTAATCCTTTACCCTCGACCCCCTAATCCTTTACCCTCGACTAACCCCTAATCCTTTACCCTCGACCCCTAATCCTTTACCCTCGACCCCTAAACCCCCTAATCCTTTACCCTCGACCCCCTAAACCCCCTAATCCTTTACCCTCGACCCCCTAATCCTTTACCCCTCGACCCCCTAAACCCCCTAATCCAGGGGTGGCCAACCCGCGGCTCGCGAGCCGCATGCGGCTCTTTGGCTGGTTTCATGCGGCTCTTATGTTCATATTGATTTTTGTGTGTTTGATTTTTAATGTGCGTGTTCGCTTTGCTTAAGTTCAATACGGTATTTTAAAACTTAAATGAGCTTGCTCCTACTGGGAAACTTTGCTGTATATCAGACCTTGGCATGAGGCCAATCATAAATTACAGGGATGCACCGAGAATTTTCTGAAATACCTAAATCACCGAAACAACACGGCAGAAACACAATTGTAAAGACGCAATACATGTATCTGCAAAGAGTTTCTCCAAGTCGGGTTTAATTTATCACCTGAAATGCAAACTTCCCGATTTCCATTCTAAATATGAGAAGAACGCGAAAGAAAAGTAAAGTGAATCCGAGCATGCGCACTCCGTCTGTAGAGGACGTTTTTGAAAAGGCAGGAAAGTTTTCCAGTGATGTGCCAAGGAAAAAGGCATAACACAAAAATTATGGATTTCATTGACTTTTGAATTGAATTTTCATTTCGGTGCATCCCTAAAATATTATCGTTGGTGTGGCCCTCTGAAGGAATGCCAAAAGTCCCACTAAGTAACATGCAGTAAAAGAACAACGCTATTGTAAATTATTATATTTTTGTTTGTGGACTTGGTTAAACTAAGAGTTTGTGTGTGTGAGACAGTGCAGTGTTCATTGTTGAAAATGACTGTCCTGTGGTCTTAAAACTGTAAGAGTCAATTTCTGTCATTATGTTGGTGTGTGACATTTACAATAAATCTGGCTGAGCAGAGGTGTGTGTGTGTGTGTGTGTGTGTGTGTGTGTGTGTGTGGTGTGTGTGTGTGTGTGTGTGTGTGTGTGTGTGTGTGTGTGTGTAAGAGGAAGGGATGGGTGATGTTCATGTGAGCCCATGTGTATGATGTGGCTCTTTGCGGTAACACAGTGAAAAATGTGGCTCTCGGTCTCTGACTGGTTTACACCCCTGCCCTAATCCTTTACCCTCGACACCCTAATCCTTTACCCTCGACCCCCTCAACCCCCTAATCCTTTACCCTCGACCCCCTCAACCCCCTAATCCTTTACCCTCACCCCCTATCCTTACCCCCCCCTAATCCTTTACCCTCACCCCCACCCCCTAATCCTTTACCCTCAACCCCCTAATCCTTTACCTCAACCTAATCCTTTACCCTCAACCCCCCCTAATCCTTTACCCTCAACCCCCTAATCCTTTACCCTCACCCCCCTAATCCTTTACCCTCAACCCCCTCCCCCCCCCCCCCCCCCCCCCCCTAATCCTTTACCCTCACCCCCCAATCCTTTACCTTCAACCCCCCTAATCCTTTACCCTCGACCCCCTTATCATTTACCCCAACCATCTAAACCTTATCACCCCCACTTACCCAACCCATCTACCCTCCCCTAACCATCTATACCTAACCAAACCTTAACTACATGTCATTATTCAATTCCACTAAACCACTAACCTTAATCCTAACCTTTACCCCCAGCCCTTATCTCACTGCACAGCGTATGTAGTTGTATAAAAATAAGAAGCTCGAACTCACAGTGTGAAACTAAACCTGGAACTGCTTTTTTACTTTACTTTATTAGAGTTTTAGTCTTTAAGTCTGCAGCAGTTTGAACTTTACTGCTATGGCAGCATAACATTTATAATAACATTTTGACAAATGTTTTCTCCTTGTTTCCTGGGATTTTGGGACAAAAAAAACCCTATTGCATTAGAGCATGGGAGAGGCACGTACGTCTGCCTCCTGTTGCGTGAGCACTAATATATACGTGGGCATGTGCCATCATCCTCACATGTTGTTTGCCTTGGAACAGATGTTGGTGTTTGTCAGCCTGGTGTGTGTGTGTGTGTGTGTGTGTGTGTGTGTGTGTGTGTGTGTGTGTGTGTGTGTGTGTGTGTGTGTGTGTGTGTGTGTGTGTGTGTGTGTGTGTGTGTGTGTGTGTGTGTAGCATGTGAGTCATCTTGTGAAGGAATAAATACTAGTGCAGCTCTCGTACACTCACACAGACCTGACGAAGCGCCATGTGAAGTCACGGCACAGAACAGGGAGTGCACTCGCCTCAGACATTATCACAGCTGCCAAGAGGACCTGATAATATTTCATACTGAGGGAACACACACACACACACACACACACACACACACACACACACACACACACACACACACACACACACTTGTGCTTTACTCTGAGCTTTATTTTTGAACATGACTACATTTATTTGCATAGATATGAGCTGCTTCTCCCTCATCAGTAAAATAATCACCTTTCCTTCCATCTATGCTGCATTTATTACATTTTTTCCACACACACACACACACACACACACACACACACACACACACACACACACACTCCCTCCCACTCATAGATGACGGAGCTTCCCTGGTATCTGGCACTGCTCTACACACAGCAGTTCAGGTCCGAGTCTCTGCTCAAATTTGGAAAACATTTAACAGCAATAACAACAATAACACGGAGTCTGTTTTTGCTCGGAGTTTTGTCTCCGTGTCGACTGTGGAATTTCCTGCTGCAGCTCTTCAGTGAAAGTTGGAGGAATGCGGCGGAGTCCGATGAGCCTCGGAACATTTTTTCCGCCCCGGTTGAATATCGATTTTGTTTATGTCGTGAAAGATTGTGCTGTTAATTCCTAAACCCGAATATAGGGGACGTTTCATTTACCTCAAAAACTTCACCCTTCTGAGGTAAATAAAATGTCATCTTCTGTCTCTGTCCTTTCAAGGTACGTGTGAGGGGAAAAAACATGGACGCCTCAATCTAGCTACTGTGTGAGTGGCTATGGAGATGAGTCTCCATGTTGATTTGACATTTAGGAAGCTTGGGAGACCTTTCAGAGGTTTCGATTTGGATATTGGAGTTTGAGGTATTGCACTGTTTGCTTCAAGGCCACAGTGTTGCACAGTTCCATATGAAGACTGAAAACCCATACATATGAAGAATCGTTGTCCTTCAGCAGCTGCTGGAGGTTTAGCAGTAGTGTTCAGCAGTTTGTGGAGTGGAGTTTCTGTAACTCTAACAGCTCTAACTCTCATACACTATATGGACAAATGGGACATCCATTCCATCCTTATGTGGTTCATCTCCAATGTCTCCACACAATTTTATCACGTCTTTGGCATGAAATGTTCCTTTCACTTGAACTAGGAGCCCCAAACCTGTTAGAGGACACAAAGTGAGCTCCTTAGAGCTACTCTTTCCATGGCTTGGTGGAGAAGATCTCCTGCTGTAGAGCTCCAAGACTAACAGCTTTGGAATGGTTTAGACTGCTGGCTGCACCCCAGGCCTCCTTACCTTATCCTGGTGGATGAATGAACACAAATCTCCAGAGTTACACTAAAAGTCTAGTGGAACATCTTCCCAGTAGAGTGGAGGTTATTGTAAAGACAAATGGCGACTAAATGTTGTAGATTTAATGTATGTTCTTACAAAGTATGAGAACAACAGTAAATCTCAAATAAAAACATTCCCACTACACTCCATACCCAGTTTCTCACCACGTTCACCATCCACAGCATGGTCCTCGCTACTCTGGAATCCATGCGACCTCCATCAGTCATGCTTCAGGAATGCAGTCTGGGACCTCACACTGAGTCATAGCGCTGGGCTTTTGGGGTTTCTGGTTCTTTTTCTTCTTCTTCTCTTTCTGATCTGCAGTGTTTTCGGGCTCCGGCGAAGTCGTGGCGCTTACACACACACACACACACACACACACACACACACACACATACACACACACTGCAGGAATGAAAAGCTTCAGAAACAGCCAGGGAATTGTGCAGCCGTAATCTCTTTTTTTCTCTCCTTTACTTTCTGTTGTAATTTCTCTGTTTTCTCTTTCTTCTCTTCACTTCCCCAGGCTATGCGCTCCATTAATGACTTTATATAAGCCTCGGTGCGTCGCATTCTATTGCGAGGGTGCTGATGAGAACGAGCTCCACGTGGGAGGTCTGGGGTGTAAAAAGGAATGTTCTACTTCCAGGCATGTGGTTGCTTTTCTTCTCTGTGTGCCGCTAATGGGCGTAATCTGCTCCATGCACTGTGAAGACTGACACACCACACCCTCACACTGAGGACAAGGTCGGGCGGTCGGTTGTTGCTAGGTGATAGCTGTTCAAGCCCACTTGGTTGCTAGGGCACCGCTGGGTGGGTATGAAGCGTCTCCGGTCGGTCGGTCGGGCAGCGCTGGATGTGCTTATCTCTGAGCAGCTTGTTTTTTGGTCACATGACCCACTCAGGAACAGGAACAGGAATAGGAGAGTGTATCAGCATTGTGGCTCTTGGAGCAGTGTGTATTGTGTAGATCTTTTCCGTAGCGTAAAGTGTTTGTGAGTGCTGAAGTTTCCGGATCGACGGCACACTGCTCCATTGGTTCAGAGGCATTACTTCAAACGCGTGTGTTATTCTATTCTCCTAATGATGTGGGCTCCAGGATTCCACATGCACATCAATCAAGTTTATGATGAACAACTGCAGACTGCAGACTCGCTGTAACTGTGAGAAGATCAGCAACACAAAGCACATATTCATATTAACCAACCCAAACTGTTCAGACCTTCATCTCTCTCTCTCTGTCTGTCTCTCTCTCTCTCTCTCTCTCTATCTTTCTCTCTTTCTCTCTCTCTCTCTTTTTTCTCTCTCTCTCTCTCTCTCTCTCTCTCTTTCAATCTCTCTCCCTCTCTCTCTCTCTCTCTCTCTCTCTCTCTCTCTCTCTCTCTCTCTCTCTCTCCCTCTCTTTTCCGTCTGTTATTGTGTTTCTGAATTCCTGAACTAAATTGCCACAGTTTTTTCTCGTCCCTGAGCGAGCAGTCATTATCTGGTGCAAACGAGCGTGAAGAACCACATGAACTCGGACAAGAGAAGGAATTAAAACCGCTCTATAAAAGCCCGGCGAGTTTACGGATGAACGTGTAACCCCAGTGAGATGATAATCCCTGACCTCAGAGCAGAGCGGAGCAGCGAGTGACTTTATGAAAGAGGTGGAATCGCTCAGATGATCAGATGATGAGACATTTGGATGCCTGTGAGATTTTATTTCATGGCCTTGTCTACGTCTATTTTCAGAGCAGTGCTCAATAATGCATGACTCATTCCTCCAAACAGCGCTGAGTGCATATGGAGCCGAGGAACACACTGACTGTTCTTTTTAGAAAAATGTCAATAAATGATTAGCATAGATAGAATGTTTTACAGTCTCAGTCTGCGATTATAATATAAATATAAATATTACACACACTGGGCCGGTGAATGAGAGGAAGTTCTGTAGAGTCCAAAAGTGACATTGTGATTTGTTGTAACACATTAATACATATATAATAATCATTAAGATCGATTAAAACAGTGATAATGCGACTTATTCATGTTTCTTTTTGTTATGATTTAAATAAATGATGTGGCATGAATTGGTCTTAGTGTTTCTAATATGCAGAGCTGTAAGTTAAAGCAGCGGACACTGATAAAGGTGTTGACGTGATTTCACGTACAGTACGGTACAGTAGTCATTTTTCCCGCCGTGTCCGAGATTCACATCAGTGCAACACATTTTGCGAAAGGCCTGTGTGTCTACTATTATCTTGTTTCTTGTTCTTTTGTTTTGCTGGAGCTCCTCCTGACTCTTCTTCCATTTCAAACACTGATCGATGTTCTGCGTCTGCTACCTGTGTGGAGATCAGCAGTGCAGCTGGGTTGTGGGTTGCCAGGTTGTGGTTACAAATGGGTTGAAATTAGTTTGTTGTGTCCATTGTGTTGAGTTGAATCCGTTTTATACGAGCAACTGGACAACCTTAATAATAAAATAAATAAAATATCTCTGTGATTATTATAATAAGGAGGTTTGGGCCATACAAATTACAGGAGTTTCACAAGAGCAATAACAAAACAGGAGGGGGAGGGGGGGAGTGGGGAGACTCCCGAAAAAAAGGTGAGTGTTGACAGGTATGGAGTAGTGTGTTATGGGTTGTTCTTCATCTGGGGTTGTATTTATTTAAGTCCTGATGAGGACCAGATGAGTTTTACGTTCTGATGCATAAACCATAGAAAACAAAAAAGGTGTACTTTCTTTTTCACATGACTGTATATAAAGATTCATTCATTCTGTCTGGTGACCTCACTAAAGACCTCACTGTCCTGACACACGTACACACACACGTACAAACACGCATACACACACACACACGCGTACACATACACACACACGTACACATACACACACGCATACACACATACATGCGTACACACACGTACACATACACACACGCGTACACACACACACACACGCGTACACACATGTACACATACACACACGCGTACACACACACACACACACGCGTACACACATGTACACATACACACGCGTACACACACACACAAGCGTACACACAAGCATACACACACACACAAGCGTACACACATGTACACATACACACACGCGTACACACACACACAAGCGTACACACATGTACACATACACACAAGCATACACACACACACACACACGCGTACACACATGTACACATACACACACGCGTACACACACACACACGCGTACACACACACACGCGCGTACACACATGTACACATACACACACACACACACGCGTACACACATGTACACATACACACGCGTACACACACACACAAGCGTACACACATGTACACATACACACAAGCATACACACACACACAAGCGTACACACATGTACACATACACACACGCGTACACACACACACAAGCGTACACACATGTACACATACACACAAGCATACACACACACACACACGCGTACACACATGTACACATACACACACGCGTACACACACACACATACACACGCGTACACACACACACAAGCGTACACACAAGTACACATACACACAAGCATACACACACACGTACACAGAAATCTCTCTCTAAGAACTGCTTATTATTATTTGATTATTTAATAAAATAAATGTAATGCACTACTTTCTCTCTGAGTGATTTGGAGCAGCAGAATCTTCAGTCTAATGACCCGAATATAAAATAACTAACACAAACAAACCTTTCAGTCAGTTTCCTTCTTCAACCTGAGAACGTTCTCACCATTATGATAAAGAAGACAGATTCTCAGTATTGCCTCTGTTTAGAGCTGCCAAGTGAATATCTCTCAATCTTCCTCTCTCTGTCTCGCTCTCGCTTTATTACGCTCTAAACTAAAGGTCTGTGTGAGAGCTCATCAGTGTGAGAGCTCATCAGTGTGAGAGCTCATCAGTGTCGGCCATCAAAGCAGAACATTTACATCTGACACATTGAGATAAAGCCCAAGAAAGAGAAACAGCCTGAAACTGATGTAGGTGACGGAAGAGAGGAGTGAGAAGAGGATTGATGAGGAGAGGAAGAAAGGAAGAGAGGAGTGAGGAGAGGAAGAGAGGAGTGAGGAGAGGAAGAGAGGAGTGAGGAGAAGAAGAAAGGAAGAGAGGAGTGAGGAGAGGAAGAGAGGAGTGAGGAGAGGATTGATGAGGAGAGGAGTGAGGAGAGGAGTGAAAAAAGATAGAGAGGAGTGAGGAGAAGAAGAAAGGAGGAGAGGAAGAGAGGAGTGAGGAGAGGAAGAGAGGAGTGAGGAGAGGAAGAGAGGAGTGAGGAGAGAAAGAAAGGAATGAGGAGAAGAAGAAGGAAAGAGGAGTGAGGAGAAGAAGAAAGGAGGAGAGGAAGAGAGGAGGAGAGGAGTGAGGAGAGGAAGAGAGGAGTGAGGAGAAGAAGAAAGAAAGAGGAGTGAGGAGAAGAAGAAAGGAGGAGAGGAAGAGAGGAGGAGAGGAGTGAGGAGAGGAAGAGAGGAGTGAGGAGAGAATAATAAATGCAGAGAAAATAGGAAATGAGAGATGATGAGAGGATAATAAAGTGTATAAAAGCGAGAGAAGAAAAAAGGAAAGATAAGGAAAGAAATGAAAAGGAAATAGAAGCAGAGGAGAGAAAAGATGTGCTACTGTCTGATGGACTGAAGGATACTTCCTTTTGTTTCAGACATTACATGATGTTTCCTGTAGGTGGACTTCCAGGACCAGAGTTCATTCCACTCTGACTGACACACACACACACACACACACACACACACACACAACACACACACACACACACACACACACACACACTGCAGATTTATTGGCAATTTAGTAAAAATGGTTGATTGATTGTAAGTGAATAATAATTGAGTATAAACCCTGTAGAAGACGGAACAGGGATCTGAAACAGCTTCTGTTGAGTCGTTTATGGTTTAACGGCAATCTGTTCTCTTTACTGTACAATGATTCAGCTTTCCTCAGTATCGTGTCTGCATTCATTCTGATTTCTCACGTATCCAGATGTGACTCTGATCACATGTCCCATGTCTCTGTGCAGTAGTTTATCCCAGGCACTCTTCATAAGATGTTTTTTTAGTTGGATAATCTTTGCGATGATAAATAATGACTCTTTTATACGAGCGTTTATTTACATTATATTGGGGCGTTTTAAAATGAGCGTTTATGTACCCAATTTATATAAATTTATACAAAGATAATTAGAAAATATGGGCAAAGTTTTGTGAACTCGTGACTGAGGCTGCAACAACTCATCAATCAAATGAATAATAATCGATAATGAAATTTGTTGTCAATAATGCCATGATCGATTATTTGGGATGCTCAAGTTACGGGTTTGCTTGAGCGAGAGAACTCAGCTGCTTTGGAAGTGAAGGAAAGTACAGGGTCAGCAGGGAAAAGTCTGCGTCCAGGTCATGCAAGGCAACGAGAGCATTTTATATTAAACACCACAAAGAAGACTGTAACCTGTAAACTTCACAAAAGTCAAACTCGCTCAAATCTTTACGCCCACACATTTATTTCTGCTTCTAACATCAACTTTGAGGATTAAAAGTTCACCTGCTGCCAAATAAATAAATCCACCTACTAACAGGTGCCATGATGGAGAGAGAGTCAGTGTTACTCACGTCACCACTCATTGGTCATAAAGTTCTGGCTGATCGGTGTATAATTTATCATTGAAAATATTAAGGCACTGGTATGCAAGGCTAAAGAACATCAGGGAAGCGTGTACCCATGCACCCAAGGCTGCTCCATGATTAGCATTTACATACTTGCCTTTGCACCTTTTCCACATCTGGAAGATTGAATGCTCCATCTGCTAGAGGGTAGCATTCCAGTAAAATGGTGGCGATTCCATGTGGCATCAGAGCTTTAATTTTCGAAGGAAACCGTCTAGAAAGGAAGGCAAGCAATGTCAGATAAACCTCAAACCTGGGAATTTATCATGTTATATATAAGGTGTAAGGTCAGGTGTAATGCTAATCCTACAGTAAACACAGATTTGGTCAAATTATGTTCTGTTTCTTTGAAGTTTTTATTTAAACTACCTGCTGTTTTTAGCTTCTCTAAATGAGGTTAACTGGAGGTGGGCCTGGGTCATGTGTGAGTTCCTGCAGGTCGAGCTGGGGCTGAAAAACTACATGCAAGCGATCTTATCCGAGTGCTAAATATAGAGCGGAAAAATGCTTGACGGTTTCTCTCGGTTTCTCTCTCTCTCTCGCCCTCCCTCCCATCTTTTTCTCTTACTGTGTGTGAATGCAGAATAGAGTGCACATTTTATCCACCGTATCTTTTTGTTAAAGAAACACACACATAGGTACATTATTCTCTTGTCAGGTTTCTTTGTGCCATTCAGTTAAAATATGGTCATTTGAATCAAATATCCAAGCATCAGGCACACTGCACCCCCTGCTGGAATCTATCAAAAAATGCAAGTTTAGATATTAGAGCAGTTTTGGTAATTACCTTCTAGTGGTCGACCGATTAATCGGTTTTGCACCAATCGTTGATTTCTGAAATCCATACCGCTAGATCTTCTCGTTTCTGGTCCGCTGTCATTACAAGAGCGGCCTCTAGAGGCGAATCATTGACACCACGTGCTGTTTCTTTTTTACCAGTGAGACTGAGCGGTGCCCCGAGAGCACTATATTATATTTATTATTTACAATGTAATAATTATAGAATTATATTTATTATTTAATAAATTTGTATTTATTTTCCTCAGCACATTTTCATTATAGAGTACTGTTTTTTTTTTGTTTGTTTTTTAATAAGTTCAGTTCTATTTTACATGGAGTGTGTGTGTGTGTGTGTGTGTGTGTGTGTGTGTGTTTTTTGTTTTTTATCCAGTATTCATTTTAAAAGATTAAAAAAATCGGTTGAGTTTCCAACTTCGGTATCTGTAAAATCCACTGTCGGTTGACCTGTAATACCTGGATACCAGGATAAATATTGCAATAGTAATGAATAGCACCTAATCCATAGATATATTTGTTTTTCAGGTGGATTTGTCAGTAAGTAACAGCTGCTATACTGCCCCTGGACTGTAGCAGCGGTGAGCAGCAGTGGTGCGGCAGCTGTGCCATGTGATGGAGCGATTTCCTGTCCACTGAGTGTGCTGCTGTCAGCACTGCAGACATGTCTGCTTGCAACACCTTTACTGAACACGTGTGGAAGCCAGGCGAGTGCAAGAACTGCTTCAAGCCCAAGAGTCTGCACTGCCTACCTGAGGGGAGTCCACTCAAGTATCCCCCTGAACAAGTCCTCAGCCAACACAGTCATACGTCTCCAGGTGGCACAAATAACATTAACCACCCATCACCCACAGGTGTCAGGGCTATTACTAACGCTAACCTTGCTAGCAACCCTCAGAGAAGCAGCAGTTCTTCCCGTTCGGGCCAGTTTCGCCCTCCTGTAGCAAAAAAGCCTACAATTGCTGTAAAGCCTACCATGATGCTCCCATGCTCCGGAATTGGCCTAGATTTAGAAGGAAATGCTCAAAAACTGGTCGAGGGGGCAGAGTCTGGAAAAGCTTCAGCGTTTACCATTTGGAATCACAATGGCTTTAACAGGAAGAGGCCCACAGAACCAAACAACAATGAGAGAAATGATGAAAGGGTAGAGATGGGGGGATTTGCCTCGTTCTGCCCACCGAGCAGTAACAATAACAGTGGCCTAACTGATGTGTTAAAGGAGATTGCAGGTTTGGACTCGGATCTTAGCTCCAATAGGGACGACTTCTTGGGCCGGATCAGCTGTTCATATAGGCGCTCATTGGAGAGAGGCTTGCCTGCAGCCAGCTGTCTGGCCTTGGGTCGTAGCGGTAGTGCAAATAAACATGTCTCTTTGAGCAACAGCGCTGAGATTATCAGTTCCGAAGGGGGGCGCTTCTGCTACCCAGAATTTTCTGTTGATGGAGAGGAGGATGAAGAATATGAAGAGGAAAGTGAGAGTGATGACGGTGAGCATGAGAGCTGGGATGAGAGTGATGAAGAGCTTTTAGCTATGGAGATCCGGATGAGGGGTCAGCCACGCTTTGCTAATTTTCGTGCTGCAACACTTTCTCCAGTTCCCTTTGCAGCTGGTAAGAAGTGGAACACTGTACCTCTGCGGAACCGCTCCCTGCAACGGATCTGTGCTGTCGACTACGACGGCTATGATGATATTCTAAATAGTTACCCTTCCATGGACTCCAGTGGAGCACCCAGCCTGCTTCCATATGGCTCCAACCCCCAGGGCAGTGGTTTCCTGTCTAATTCAGAGTCTATCACCTCACCAGAATCGTCGTCATCTCTGCCTGAAGACTCCTGCACCTCCAGCAGTGGAAGCAGTGTTTCTCGCAACCAGCCTAACGGGTTACACCCCATTCCGTTTAGTAGAGACTCTGCAGTACATCAAGATCCAGTGGGCCGAGCATTTAGCTCACCTAAAGCCAGTGAGACGCACAAAGCTGTATTGGCGATCAGATTACAGGATCAAGACATCAATCAGAGAGAAGGCGGCCCTCTTCCACAGGCCCTCCCTGGCCAGCCAATCACGATCAGCTTTAGCCCAACAGAGGAACAGCCTAAACCTTACAGAGTAGTGAGTTTGGAAAAAACTCCCATCTGTAAGCCTTACACTGTGGTTGATGTATCAGCATCTATGGCCAGCACTGAGGAACAAACTACTGAGAGCACTGCCAAGCCTAAATGCCCATCAACATCACTGGGTCCTCCACCCTACCCAGGAGCCTCAAAAAACATCCCCCTCTCAGCCTCTCCTTTCTCTCCAAAATCACCTGTATCAACCAAAACTCCCCTTTCACCCAAGTCTGCAGCAGTATCTCCAACCACTCCAATATCTCCATTGAATTCGGTTTCTCAATCAGTCCCAGTCTCTCTAAGTACTGCCTTGGCCAATGCTGCTACATCTAGCCCGTCCTGTAAGAAGCCTGGGAACATTCGTTATCAGGAGGTGTGGACGTCTAGCACTAGCCCTCGGCAAAAGCTCCCCAAAGTAGAGTTGCTTAGCGGGACGCCCTCGGGATCATCAGTCCCTCCCAGACACATTAACCATAAATCAGCTCCCACCTCCCCGGTTGCTGGTATCTCCTCTTCACGCACCATACCCGTGAAGTCACCTAATTTGTCAGAGATCAAATTCAACAGCTACAACAATGCTGGCATGCCTCCTTTCCCAATCATCATCAGAGATGAACCCACGTATGCACGGAGTTCCAAGAATGCAGTAAAAGTTCCCATTGTGATTAACCCAAGTGCATATGATAATCTGGCGGTGTATAAAAGCTTTCTGGGTGTATGTGGTGAGCTGCCGCAGGCCAAACCAGGAACAGGAGGTCGAGTAGCCAGCCACACGTATGAGGAAATCGGCAACTCTGAGAATGCTCAGGCCTCACCAACAGAGCACAAGCTCAAAAGACTTGTCTCGGCTGACACTACGGAAGAGAGGGACACCACAAGAGCAGGAGCTCACAGTGACAAAGGCAAAAATACTCCAGAGTGTAGTCCATCAGCCAACATTTCCGTTACTGTTTCGAGCCCTAGAACAAATATTGTCCCAACTCTTAGCACTGTGTCTAGCAGTCTGACAAAAAGCAGCTCTGTTAAACTCAGCAGTTGCTCTAACACCGGTGATGACTTACCTGCATCAGGCAGCAGTGAGGGCCAGATCTCCTCTAGCACTGGGTCAGGGCACAGGGAGAAGGCCAGCAAGGTGCTGTCTCAGATAGTAGCCTCAATCCAGCCACCCCAGTCTCCTCCAGACTCGCCTTCTGCTCACAGCAAAACCTGCAGCTTTGAGGAGCTCTACTCTCTTCCCCCTGATGCAACTAAGTGTACTCTCAGCAGACCCAAATCTCTTCACTGCCCTCCAGACAGCAGCCTGTCCAAATCGCACACGCCATCCAAGCTCTTGCCAAAGTCCCAGAGTGCCTCAGCAGCCGAGGCTTGCACTAGTCCAAAATCTGAACCCAGTGCCCCCTTCCCTCCGCCCAGATCCACCTCTTCCCCATACCATGCCAGCAACCTGCTTCAGAGGCACTTCAGCAACTGGACCAGACCCACAGGCTCCAGGCCAAGTGACGGGGATGTTAGCCCCGGGGTAGAAGGCAGACGTTCTGCTGACAGTAACAGGCCTAAGCGTTGGATCTCCTTCAAGAGCTTCTTTCGTCGGCGAAAAGATGAGGAAGAACAAAAAGAGAAAGCAGAGAAAGAGAGAAAGAGAAAGAAAAAGGAAAGCTTGTGGGCTTGGATGGTACTGTTATCACCATGTTACCTCCTCCTCCCCTCCAGAGGCAGCATTGGTTTTCCGAGTCAAAAACCGATGATCCCAACCAGAAACCCACCATTATATTCACCTATAAGCCAGACAGTGGGGCAGGAGGCGATGGGGAGGCAGAACTCAGGGTGGAGGAATGTAATGCAGGGGCAACTGGAGTGCTGTCATACAACCAGCCAGGCCCACCTAAGAGCAGAGCCAGCCTTTTGATCAGCAAAGTGATGAGGTAAGTGCTTTCTATTACAAATGTGTAGGGCATCTACTAATAAATATATATATAAAAAAGTGGACATTGTCTCAAAGCAGCTTTATAGAGATAAAACGCTTATAATAGATTGTATAAGTTTGTTCTTTACCATTGTGGGTTTGTCCCTAATGAGCAAGCGATGGCATGAGGAAAGAAACCTTGAGAGGAAGCAGACTCCAAAGGGAATTCGTCTTCATCTGGGTGGCGCTGAATGTGCATTCATTACAGTTCCATCATTGTTTAGAAGTGCACCTGTGGTCCTGAGCACATTGTAGTAGACTGTTGATATTAATTACAGTCTGAAACAATCCTCAAAGTTCTTGAGTTGCTCAGTAACTTTAGCGATCTTTGGGTTGTTGATGTGGAACCATCTCCTGCTGTACAGAGTGTTTTTTATTTAAAGAGAACTCAAACTAGAGGGAGGGCATGAGGATGAATTAAGCAGATCAGAGAGAGGAGAGGGACAGCCGGACTAGTCACTGGTACCTGAGGAACTTTTTTAACTTGAGAGAGAATGTGAAGAGAGGTGACAGGTTTTCTTAGGCCAGGTTTATGCTTGTTGTTAATTTTGAGTATACATTAAAATGGTGGCCATTTGGTGCAAATCATGGTGTAAACAATGGGGCATTTTAACATCTTATCCTTTCCAAGGTCCCTGTGAGACTTTTTTCTTTTATTAAACCCATTTTGCCTGACTTTCCTACATCATGTATATTATTCAATGCTTTTACATACAAGGTCGCAGTACTGTTTTGTGTCTCTGAGCAACATGATGGTGTTTTCGTTCCTGAATGAATCACTCGTTTAAATGATTCGTTTCAACCGCAATGACTCACTTATTGACAGCGACTTACTGGTGGTTTTAATTTCACATTTAAAGTTTCTTCATTCTTTTTTTTTTTTTTTTTTTTTTTTTTTTTAATAATCTTGGTAGCAGAGCTGAAGATGTTGAGATGTTCGTTGGGAGTGACGACGATGGACAGGATTAGAAATGAGTTTATTAGAGGGACAGCGCATGTAGGACGTTTTGGAGACAAGGTGAGGGAGGTGAGATTGAGATGGTTTGGACATGTGCAGAGGAGGGACATGGGGTATATCAGTAGGAGAATGCTGAGGATGGAGCCACCAGGAAGGAGGAAAAGAGGATGAACGAGGAGGAGGTTTATGGATGTGGTGAGTGAAGACATGCAGGTAGTTAAGAGGCAGATGTACAGAGGGGTATGGAGACGGATGATCCGCTGTGGCGCCCCTTAATGGGAGAAGCCAAAAGAAAAAGAAGAAGAAGAGTCAAGGTTTTATGTATAAAATATCAAAACAATATAAATGCATTTGTAACTGCAGGTTTGAGCATCGCATGTCCCTCTGAACTGCATTAAACAGTGTTTAAATGCATGTAAATACCACTTCAGCTGCAGCTTCTGTTTCCTCTGCATTAAAGAGTTTGGTGGTGCTGATATCATTTGTTTGGTAGCAGGTAATTTCTGCTGCTTGTGTTTGAATGAATTCTAAACAAAGCCTAGCAGTGATTGCAGGAAGGTGCTATGTGTTACCCCATGAGAATCTATGGATATATTTTTCCTCATGATGCTTTCTATGTAAGTTTAAGGACTTAAGTCTAGTTTTGAAACAATACACTTCAGCGGAGTCTTTGCTAATCCACAGACAGGGGCTGCTATAAGAGCATGTCTCCCAGGTAAAGGAAGTGTTAATCATTCTGCCCTTTGTGAGCACAGAGCACAGGGTGTGTCAAGAGGCATGCCGAGTATAGCTGCTAGCTAAAACACCTGAGAGCACAGAGAAAGAAAAGGAGGGAGGAAAGAAGGTTATCCACTGAGGACTTTTTTTTCTCCTTCGGGCCTGAAGGTGTGAAAGTCTAGTTATGGGCAGCTGTGTGAGCGAGAACAGCAGGTAAGCGCCGTTCTCTGACTGGGGTGTTGGTTTATGGCTGTGTGTGTGTGTGTGTGTGTGTGTGTGTGTGTGTGTGTGTGTGTGTGCGCACTTGCCTCGCCTCATTAGCCATGAAACTGCAAAGCGGTCATTGGTTCAGGCAACTCAAACAAGTTCTAACACTTTTTCTGGCTTCCAGAGATATGAGAACATGGAGCAGCTCACCAAGTGTTTTTAGGGCGGTTACGGTTTCTTTTAGTGTTTTATTTGTGCAAGTGATCTAAAAGAATCCAAGTTATCCTTCAGCAGATAATCCTTACATACTTACTTCTATCGCTTTGTGTTGTAAACAAAAAAGTCAAATTATATTCCATGCACACTTTTTAAAATGGATGCATCACATGATCAACTTTTATCTCGATGCAACTTGGTGATTCAATTGAACGATGTTTAATGCAAAATAGAAATAGTCATGTAGTTCAGCTCTGCCCTCTGTTCCTCAGCTGAGTTCCTTCTTCAGAGCTTGTATTTTAAGTGGACATGTTTGATGAAGCATCTAAGGCATCGTTAGGCATCATGGGAGATCACACAGCGCAAACCTCAGAGTGTTTTTAAAGCTGTGCCCACTGGCACTGTGATACAATACAAACTGTATTTAATAAGTATGAATAATAAACATCCTCCATTAAAAGTAATGACAGAAGGAGGCAGTAAAGTTTTCTTGCCTTTATCACCTTTTCACCCTATTAAAGAATAACAATCGTTCACATGTCACATGTTAATTACAGATCAGATCAAATTTCGACATGGTGACAGTGAAATGCTTATTATAACTATCCAACATGTGAATAGAAACAGGATCTAAAATGATATTTAGATGGAATACTTTGAGAACAGTAGGATGAAGCAGGTCTGATCTCATGCTCTACAAGGCAGAACAGACCGTTGTGCAGATGTTGAGGAGTTTGTATTTTCTCCATCTCCTGCAGTCAGATGCCTGTTCAGGGCCCGGAGACTGATCCTACTGCCATCGCCTCTTTGCCAGCCAAGCAGAAACTGCCGACCGTGAACGAGCCGCCCGGCCTCTCGACACACCCCGTGCCCCGCCCCCTCTCGCCCAACATCAGTCTAGGAGAGCCAGAGGACGAGGAGGGCACACACACACACTCTCACTCACACTCCACTGCCTCCAGCTCTTGTAGTGCAACATACACCAACTTAGGTAAGTAACATCCACCATACTGTATAAACTGCCATACAGTCACACACACACACACACACACACACACACACGGCATTCAGAACAGCACAGTTCATGTAGGGTTTCTTGAGGATGTAGTCGTCACCTGCATGATTTACACTAAACTAATATTCATAGAAGGACCACTTTCAGGGAAAAGGAATTGAACGTCCAGGAGAGTTATTACAGCAGGACATGGTCATAAATCAAATGTACGCTTGAGTTGTTTTTTTTTTTTAAATTGGGATTGCCCAAAGGCCCGAATTTTTTATTCAAACACACAGAAATAAAAAAATACTGCGTCTCTAACCAACTCCAGTGGAAGTAAATATTACAGCTTAATCCAATTTGTACGTGAGATTTTTGTCTTTGTCATATTAATTTAAATTTTTTATTTTTTTTAGATACAGTAAATTTCATTACATCATGTTTCTCGGTTGATTTCTGGAAGCACGTCCTGCTCATTAGGTTATGAAAGGTTTTATCTCCAGCTGAGACTGAACCTCCTGGCAAAGGCAACCAGGTTTCGGGCTGAGATATTCTGGTACTAAAGATCCAGCAATCTGCCATCAGTCTTCAAGCCCAAAGCATTAATGATTCACCTCCACGTTTTCCAGTCTGCTACTGTATCTCATTGTTCTCCTTCAAGGCAGTTCAGTTTCAGTATCTTGAAAATATTGGATTTTTGTCTCGTCTGAACACAATGCATGATGGTTCTGATATTCAGTGCAGTTCAGTTGATTCCACTTGATTGTGCTCAATTGCACTTTAATTGTTTTTGTAGTGGTATAAAAAAGTTTTGATATTTTGAGTTCCAAACTTCAAACCTCAGTTCAACCAGGTATGAAAAGTGCCAGTAATCCTGGAAGGATTCAAGAAGTATCACATTGTATTTTGGTGTATAAACGATACTGTTGTACAAAAGCTATAACATCTCCAACTACTACCAAGTTGAAAGGGTTGAAGTGCAAAGCTGAAAGGACCACTTTAGGTTCAGAGGTACTTAAAGGGACTTACTGTAAATGCACAAATCAATACTTATTTGTTGGAGTGTCTGTATCAGTGGACAGTTAATAGACAATCTGAGAAAATTCTGTCCCTGAACTTCAACTCATTATGATTTATTCAGTCTATTGAAATTAGAATTAGTATCTATTAAATGTCGTTGCATAAAGTGTTAGAATGTAGTTTACAAGGTGAAAGTAATTCAGTAGGTAAGACAGTGTGTTACCCCGAGGTAACGTGCTCAGTGATGGTACGTTACTAACACGTGCTGAATAATGTATTTGGAGTAAAGGCATCTTGCAGTCATTTAAATTGCAGAAAAATAAGTAGAAAAGGACGAAGCTGCAGCTGCATTTCCGTCGATTTTTCACTCATTGCAGCGTGTCAGTAGTTATTATTGAAAATCGCCAAATGAATCTCGTCAGATTGCTGTGTTTATTATGTGTTCATCTTTAACAGAATATATATACAGTATATATACTGCGAAGCTTATAGAGTATGGTAGTGGAAAGATAGCTGTTTTGCTGAATTATGTAACTATGCCCCCTAATGGGTGAAGCCGAAAAGTTTTAATTAGTTATTGTATTATTTGTAATTACTTATTTATAATTAATAACAAATGACAGTATACTACCCCATGCTGGGCCGGCTAGGCCATGTTTTGTTTTACGATATTGTCATCTCTGTCGTAATTTGGGGACTTCCTGTGTAATAATTCCTGTGTACTGTGTTTTCAATGCCTGAATAAACACTGCCACACTTTGTGTTTTAGATTGAAGTGGTATTAAAGCTGTGTAGTGTCTTTTTAGAAAAAAACGAATGTGATCAAATTTAACCTCTTGTCATAAATAAATATGAGTAGAGAGTAGAGACCAAGCTCACTGTCACTCATAGTCTATGCTCATATAGATTAGTGACGGGTCGTTTATGAACGAGTCTTCTCAAATGTGACTCAGAAAAACAAGTCGTCTCAGAGTGATTTGTTCATTTTGAACGAGTCTTTAATGTGACTCAGAATAACAAGTCATCTCGAAGAGTGATTAGTTCATTTTTCAATAATGCAGATCTTGGCTTGTTCAGGGTTGTCCAAAGCTTCATAAATGTTGAGTTTTCACTGTGCATTTATTTAATAATTGTCATTGTCCCTCTCTGGCCCCTTCCCCACTGTCCAGGTCAGTCAAGGGCCAGTTTGATTCCCGCAAAGCACCCCAGACACCCCAAGTCCACTGATGACACTCTCCATTCTGAATCGGAAGGATTCAACGTGGGCCCCAAATCCACTCCGCCACCATTGCCGAAGAAAAACGTGCCACGCGCCAACACGGAGCCGTCAATGACCAGAGACCCGATGAACCGCCGGCCCCTGGGCGAGGCCAAGCCAGGTGGTGCCAGCTTGAGCGTAGCTAATCCACTCTATGACCTGGACTCGACCTGGGACACGGCGAGTCAGAGCTCCTCACTCAGCTCGGACGCCCGCCAGCTAGACGAGTCCGGAGACTCTCTGGAGAGGCCAGTGGCCGGGGGAAGCAGCCATTCTCGTTCAGCCAACAGCAGCACAGCCCTAGATCGGGAAAAGCTTGGCTGCCGCAGCACAGATAGTCTCGCAGCCGGTAAATCGCACAGACTTGCTCTTTACCGAGGTCTAGACAGCTGGGAAGAGGTTGCAGGACGAATCCGCAGTCTCCACGCCGACACGTTGCGCAAACTAGCCGGCCGCTGTGAAGACCGCTTTATGGCTGGACAAAAAGACCACTTGCGCTTTGGCACAGACAGCTGGTCCCACTTCCGACTGACCACGGGCAAGCCATGCTGTGAGGCAGAAGACGCCGTGTACTACACGGCCTCATACGCCAAGGACCCGCTCATTAACTACGCTGTAAAGGTAGGGCTGTTATTTTTTCTCTCTCTCAGAGCTAAACTCTAGCGAAGTACTTCAGCCGATCCAGTTGAAAGAGTTTTTAATGCGCAGTCGGTAGACTGACAGGCAATTAGCATTCTTGAGTGTGGGTGAAACGAGCAGACTTTTGATGAGAGCGAGCGCTGGATTATTTGCATGAGAAAGCCGTATGTGTCGGAAGACATCAAAGACTGTTTATGATTTTCACTCGTGTAGATAAACACATCCTTTAGACCGAGTCACTTGGAAAAGTCCCAATTAAAAGCCTTCTGTGTCAAAGCGTTCTCCCGCCTCCACTCTGCACGGCACTCACACACTATGTTTAAATAATTACTCTCAACGAACTTTAGGGAAACTTTTCCAGATAGCATTCGGGGGGGGGGAATTATGTGAGATGTTTCTGTTTTCAGTGGATTTAATGGCAAGTGTAGCATCTTTTCTATTCAAAAGTTGTATAAAAGTTTAAATAACAATGGTTACACAATAAATCACAATTCATCGTGACATCTCAGGGAGTTTTTCCTTGCCACAGTCGCTACCGGCTCGCTTATTAGGGACAAACATACAATTATGAGGAACAAACCTATAATCACTGAACAACTTGTAAATAAAAAATTGTGGCAATTGTGCAAATTGACAAGCGCAGACAAATATAGGTACAGAAGTTTTTGTGTTGGGCAGGAATCAAACCCGTGTCACCTGGATGGAAGGCAGCTCTGCTCACCTCTATACCGTTTGTTAAAGTTCACTTCTTCATCTCTTTATTTCCCAGATCTGCAGGTACAAGGTAAAGGAGACACAGCAGCAGTTCTTCCACAGCCTGGCTGTTCGACAGAGCCTTTCTGTGCACTTCAACATCCAGCAGGACTGTGGCCACTTTCTTGCAGATGTGCCTGCCCGGCTATTGCCCTGGGAGAACGAGGAGTCCAGCGAAGATGAGAGGGATGAAAAGAGAGAGGAGGAGCGAACCCTGGAGCAGAAAATCGGCGGGAGCAGAGAGTTGCTGTCTGAATGGAAGCGGCATGCCGTGAGAGGGCAAGGGAACTTAGCAGTGTCAGAGGACTTGGCGAGCCACAGCGGGAAGTTGCGTAGCCGGGTGGTGGTGATCACACGTGAGGTCCCTTTCCAGACAGTGGCTGATTTTGTGCAGGACGGTGCAACAAGACATTCGCGCAACCCAGAGCTCTATGAGCGCCAGGTATGCCTGCTGCTGCTTCAGCTTTGCTCTGGCCTAGAGCACATGAAGCCGTACCACGTGTCACACTGTGACTTGCACCTGAAGAACCTTCTGCTTGTGCACTGCCAGCCAGGCGATCCATGCAACCTTGAACTTCCGGAGCCCAACAACAACACCCCGTCCGCTTCCTCTGCTTGTCCAGCTCGCCTCATCATCAGCAACTTCTCTCAGGCCAAGCAGCAGAGCATCGTGCAGTACACCGAGGGAGATGAGTTCCAGCTCGGCCTTCTAATCTACGAGATGCTTCACCAACCCAATCCTCTGGTCGAGGCTCCCGGACCGAAAAAAAGGGAGCAACTGCCTCCACTCCCCACACGCTCCCTATACTCTCAGGGCCTGCAGCGCCTGGCAGGTCTTTTGCTCCACACCGACGAGTCGGGGCGCGTCGGTGTGGCCGAAGCGCGCGCTTGTCTGCAGTGTCTGCTCTGGGGGCCTCGCGATGACCTCCTGCGCAACACACCTCTTCCCATTCAGCGCCATGCCGCGCTGCAGAACTGGCTGGACTTGAAGCGTACGCTTATGATGATCAAATTCGCAGAGCGCTCGCTGGATGCCGGGCACAGCGCCAGAGGAGTCAGCCTGGAGGACTGGCTCTGCTGCAAGTACCTAGCCTTCGCCACCACCGAGTCCATAGACAGGGTTATACATGTTCTGCAGCAGCTTTGAACCTCCATGCTCGGCCCCCAGGTGTCCTCAGACTGCCAGTCAGCTTTCCAATCCCTGGCCGAGTGGCCCATGCACATTTTTGCTATAATTTCTCGTCAGTTAGGTTTATTATTTTTATTTTGAGGAACTTGCAAGACATCTTTGTGCTTTATTAATTTGAGTTTGTGTTACTTAAATACTGAGTGATGAAGAATTTTAGATCAATGCTTTTGCTTTTTTTGCAGTTGGATTTGTTATTAGAGATTGTTATTATACTTTGTTTTTGTTTCACTGTATTGTTTTTATTATTATTGTTATTAATGTGACACCTTTTGCAGAAAGACTCACAGTTTGGCCTTCATTATAAAATGCTCCTGTTTACTCTAGCTGTTTGGGAGAGCACTGATCTGGCATCAGCAGCTCGTCTCCCTCGCTTTAGCTTTAAGGATTTCAGGTTTTTCAGCATGGGTCTTAGCGATTTCATATGATTATGAGGTGGTGTGAAAAGGTTTCGAGACTCACTCTGTTTACAAGAAAGTTTCTACATTTATCTACATTTCCGCACGATCACCTTTAAAAATAGTCCCCTTGCACAGCAATACAGCGCTCCCAGCCTTCATCTGGAACGTGTCCTGGAAGTCATCTTTTTGCAGAGCGTCAAGCACCTCCAAATCTAGCGAGTAGGGTGGGTGCGGAAGTGAGATCATGTTGTCACGTGTGAGAGGAGCTCTGTGACAGGGTAACGCACGTGGTCAGGACAGCACCAGTTGCACAGCTCCCAATGTACACCAAACGATGTCTTTTCGCACACTGACCTATGAAGGTCGGTGCTTCCTGTGACTGTGCGTGCAGCCTTGTGCTGCCATCTGTTGGTGTGATACAAAATTAGTCTCGAAACTTTTGATACCACCTCGTACAGCGATAATGAAAGCAGAATGATAGCATGTGGTGACAGTGGGCCGTTAGGCATGTAGGTGTCTACGCTGTGTGGAAGCATACGGAGTACGTTATGCACAGCTGAGATGGGAGCTAGATTCACTCGAGCTTCACGCTCATATTCTCAGCTCAAACTGTACCCTCTTTAGTCATGTCACTCACTCACAAGTCTGGTTTTCCCTTAATAGTTACAATTTACGTTGAACTCTACGGCTACATCGCAATCACGAGTACGAGACAGTGGATGTGAACGATTGATTCCAAAGCAGACAGAGCGAGATATTTTTGTAACGCCACGATTTACCAAAGTGTAAGAGATGGTTGGCGTCTGCTTCGACGTTAACGCCGGTGAAATATTGATATTTTTTAAGAATTTGAATGTGCGCTTTCGCCCTAAGACAAAAGTCCTTTGTTATTAAAGTGTCCTTACGCAAAGACGCACGGAAGAAGCAGCCGGAAAGATGCATCGGAGGGGGAGTTTCGGTTGAGCGTGCAGGTTCGAGGATCTGCAGCACTCTGTTCAGAGTTCCAGTTCTCATAACCCAGACAATGAGTGGAAATCCGATCAGACTCTAAGAATAATGGGTTCCGAACGGCATCCTTTTAGTTTTTGTACCTTTTTCGGATTTTATGTGCAATCAGTGTAAATGATCTGTTACATATGGAAGCAGTATTTAAATATAGTGTATGTGCTTTATATCCCACAACATTCAGTCAGTACAGTTACTTCCTCTCGGCACATAATTAACGACGACGCCTTCCTCAAGGCACAGCTTCTTCTTTTTTTCTTTTTTTTTTCCACTTTGAAACATAATTTCCATAATATTCACAAGCTTGGATGAGAAGCTGTGTGTGTGTGTGTGTGTGTGTGTGTGTGTGTGTGTGTGTGTTTGTGTTTGAGAGGGAAGTATGTTAGTGTGCACATTTAGCATTTTTATTACATTTTGTATTATATTGTGTGTGTGTGTGTGTGTGTGTGTGTGTGTGTGTGTGTGTGTGTGTGTGTGTGTGTGTGTGTGTGTGTGTGTGTGCACTTAATTGGAATGGATATGGGCTGAGGAGGTGAGAATGTGAAGCTCTGAAGTCAGCAGCAAGTCCTATTTGTTCCTACACAGGCTCCAGCGATCGACCCCGTGGCCTCAGATGCAGTAAAGAGAAGAGAAAAGCCGTCTAAGGCATTAATTGCAAATCGCCTGAATCTTTTTTTTTTTTTTTTTACTTTTGCATGAGCATTGATAACTCTAGAGCAGTGTTTCTCAACCAGGGTTCTCCAGACTCGTTGTGGTCCATGGAATTGTTTCCAAAAAATATATTTACACTATATAGATTATATAGTTTGTGGCACCTGACCATAAGGCTGGTTTGTGCTTTTTGAACATCCCATTCCACATTTAGTCTCTGTTTTCTCTTCTAGTAACCTTCACTCTATTGGGAAGACGTTCCTCTAGAATTCGGAATCTGCTCGTTGAGATGATTCAGCATTATGCGGATTCACACTGTGAGATTGTTTTATACTCCTTTTTTAATACTAAAATAATCCCAGTATCACACTGTAGGATCTCAGTTGTCATAATATCAGACTGTACGACCTGCACTTCGTCGCTAACGGCAGCTAGCAGCAAACTAAAAACAATCCGTAGCCTTTGTTTTCTTTATGCCTCGAGAATAAAAACGTCAAACAAACAATCCTTTTCTCCTCATTACTCAATACGTTTCTCTTCTCGTTGTAGTGTTCAATCGACTCGTTTCCACATTTTCCCTGAGGTGGTTTGCAGCTCTCGTGTTCGGCGCTAATCGCAGCATCGCGTTCGCAAATTTTAGCATCAGATTATACGAATTTTAGGATTTTCTACATTTAAACCAAATCGTGGCCAAAATCGCACAGTGTGAACCCCGCATTAAAGCTGTTAGTACAGTCAGGTTCTGATGTCGTTGAGAAGGTGAGGAGGTTCCTGGGGTGAGGTCAGTGTTCACATTCATCCCAAAGGTGTTTAATTGGTTTTGGAGCTCAATAGCAGGAGATCTTTCACTCCAACCCATGTAAAGCAGATCTTCATGGAGCTGGATGTGTGACCAGGGGCATCGTCATGCTGGAACTGGTTTAAGTCTCCCAGTTCAAGTGAAGGGAAAATGGAAAGCTCACACATCCGAAAGGAGTCCGATATAATTGTGTGCCTCCAATTTAGTGGTGATCGTGTTGTTATTAAGGGTTGCGTCAGCACAAATCGCATCGTTTCCAACATTTAAATGATCATTCAGAAAGACGCTCAAGCCGAGTGTAACATTAGCAATAAAAAGGGAGAGTTTTGTGCCAGTGTGTTAAGTGAAGTGTGTGTCAGTGTATAGAAAATGTTCAAGCATGTTAATGTGAATTTCAGGCAGAATATTGTGTTACACTTGAACAGGGGCCCCCGAACGTTTTCTGTGAGGGCCACATCATTTCTGTATCGGGCCGGAGTGACTAGCAGTGTTATTGTGGAGATTTTATTATGATTTTAAACGTATTTATTTTGACACGTGAGCATCGCTGTTCAAGAGAAATATCGGCTATTAAAACAGCATTGTTACGTTATATATCATGACATTTTTTTCCATATTCATTACACATTGAAAGTTGTACTTATGCATATGTCTGGTGGGTGAATCTCACAATGTTATAACTGGGGTATGTTATAATTAGAGGTCGATCGGTAGTGGATTTTAAAGATATCAATAGCGAGGTTGGATCGGACTCGCCGATAACCGTTTAATAATCAACCAACGAATATTGGATTTAAAAATAAAAACACTCCACGTGAATAGTATTTTCTTACAAAAATCAAAAACAGTACTAAATTATAAAAATGTGCTTGAAGGAAATAAATCTGAATATATTCATGAATAAATGATTTATAATAAATATCATGTAGCGCTCTCCGTGTAGCGCGCAGTCATACTGGTTAAAAAGAAACGGCACGCGATGTCAGTGATTCACCTCTAGAGGCCGCTCTCGTAGTGACAGTATCGTTTTTTGTTGATAGCCGATAGTTCCATCGAACCACTGACCTCGATTAATAACGAAGGGACTGAAAGCCGACTTTCATTATCAAATACAGAAATGATATGAGTAAAACATTTCAAATACGTCTCTGGCGTCGTTGAACTGTTGAAGCATGGGGCGGAAGTTTGGGGACTCCTGCACTCGAGACTTGACGGTTTATGAATGTCAATATTATTATATCTATTGTGTGTGTGTGTGTGTGAGGAGAAGTGAGAATATGATCGAGGTCTGGGTTGAGAAGCACTACACTAGAGCACGCAGTGGAAACGAGGCGTGGCTCAGAGGGGCTCAGGGGTAATACTGATACTCGGGCAGCCTTAAATGATCAGTATGATCCAGTGATCAATGTAAAAAACATCCAAAAAAAACAGAACAGCAGCCAAATGTGGAGGAAAACGAAAACACTTCAGTCATTGTGCTCCGTTCCACTAGCAAGCATCCTGAATCCTCTGTGTGTGTGTGTGTGTGTGTGTGTGTGTGTGTGTGTGTGTGTGTGTGTGTGTGTGTGTGTGTGTGTGTGTGTGTGTGTTCTGTATGAGACCCCAGTTGCTGCTTGTTGTTTGGCGTACTGGTGAGTGTTGGTGGGCCGCACTGGTGGCTGTCCCTCCATCACAGTGTTTTTCTATAATAGTTTTCTAGAACAGTATCAGAACGGTACACACACACACACACACACACACACACACACACACACCACCGCACACTGTGTTCCAGAACCACTGTTCTGTCGAGACTTATCATAATTTGTGGGGTTTTTTGTTTGTTTGTTTGTTTGTTTGTTTGTTTGTTCAAACCAATGAGACACACACACACACACACACACACACACACACACACACTAGTGATTTGCTCACCATCACTTCTTCATGCTGGATAATATTCTGTTCTTTTATGACTTTTTTTTTTGGTTGGATTTTCATCAGTGTGTTTCACAGTTGCTTATCAATGTACCTTAATGGCCAATGAATATATATATATATAAAAGTGCTCTACTGGCTTTATATATATACACTGTGTGTGTGTGTGTGTGTGTGTGTGTGTGTGTATATCTCATGACATTTGATGGCGTACAACCATTTCTTACTGTCTGAGTCTAATATTACCATCAGTAATAAAATGAGGAATATATGTTTTTATATTAGTGTGTGTGTGTGTGTGTGTGTGTGTGTGTGTGTGTGTGTGTGTGTTCGTGTGCGTCTTATTCCTCCAGTATAATCTCTCACACACTTCTCCAGATACGTGATCTCAGCATTATTCTGATCCTCTCCGAGTGCCATAAAGGTCATGCATGCATTTACAGTCTGGGTTTGAAGCTCTTCCACACACACACACACACACACACACACACACACACACTGTGTCTGTTCAACAAATACACTGTAGACATAAATCAGAGGTAATAAACTACATGTTCCTGTCTTTGGGGTGGACCCTTTATTTTGTACCGTATGTATAATTTTAACTAAAAATGTTCAAAGTCTGATGGATTTTCAGACACGTGCATGTTGCTTTTGTTTCTATTGGATTCCTTTCACTTTGTGGAATCTTCACTGGAGGTGAGGGAGTCCGATCACATCTTCTCTCCTGTTCTCCGTCATACACAAGATCATATAAACATAAGGAACATGCGTCTCAAAAAGCGTAAAAGTCGAGGTTTTTATTCTCCACACTTTTGACAAACACCGGAAATAATTGACCCTTTAACTTTATATTAAAGTGTGAAGGTTTGAGGTTCTCTGCGTTCACTACGTAACAACGTGACAAAATGTTCACACTATGGTTGCCTTTAAAACACTTTTTAACACGTTTCGGCTATAAATGATTTCCTCTGTGGTCAGTTTCAAGGAATTAATATAATAAAATTATCACTTCCAGGTTTTAGTTTAGAGTTTCAGTGGGTCCAAAATTAACATGTGGGGTTTTTTTTTTTTGTTGTTGTTTTTGTTTTTCTGGTGGTGTTGATAAATCATTGCTTGAATTTGAATAAAAATCTTGCTGTTACCTTCTACAAGCTTCTCCCGATACTTCAGGTGGTTGGGCCTCCTCACTCCCATAAATGTTCTCTACAGAGTGTCTGTTTCCACTGGTGCAGTGAAGCTGAAACATAGAAATGAAACGCTGGTGTTTGCTGAGACATTGACATCATTTCAGTGTTTTAAACTGAAAATTCCACTTGACTCGCTTTCTTCTCTGCTTTATAAGCCGATGGTTGAAACGATATTCAACGATAGTAATATTGCAGAAATCTTCACCGTGGTTTCATTTCATTCTTTAGTCAACACGTATTCTCGAGGATGCACAGAAATATACGCATATATAAATAGATCGTATTACGTGAGATTGAATCTCTTTCGTCTGTTTAATGACTGTTACAATGACTACCTTTTAAATAAAATCCGCCTGGAGCCGCGAAACGTTTGACCTTCAAACGAATAGAACACAATTTTTTTTTTTTCTTTTCAAAAAGTTTATTTAAATGTAAGGTAGTTACATAGTTGCACCACTAGGTGGCATTTGGTGTGATTTCTATTATATTTGTATGTTAGCAATTTCCACCACTTTTTATCCCAGGTAAGTCGTAGGATCGTTGCCTGGCAACGGGAGAGCGACGTTGCGAAATAGATGCGGATATTTTAATGAACGTTTCTTTAACATATTCTCCATCTGTAAAAGGCTTTATTATTTTGTAAATTGCCGTAAAAACAGCCATCAGGTGTCCTGAGATACATGAACACAATCAGTATATTTGTACGTGATATCAGTCAAACATGTACACAGTCGTTAAAGACGTGTAATATGAAGTGTGACTGATGATGAGTGTATTATATTATTAACATGGCCAGTAGTAGAATGATGATCTGAGCGCTAACTAGCGTTTTACATCTAAAAGCTACAATCGTAGGAAAAGAAAATAAAGAGAAATGCACTCATTTCTTCTATAAAAGTAAAGAATGCAGGCGGGCCTGTCCTGTACTCAGGCATGCAGTCTCACATTTCAGCAACCATGTAAGTGTCTTCTCAAAGGACAAACCTGTAGAAATGTAAAGTGGATAGATTTTAGCGTGTCAGTGTGCAGTTTGTGTAGCAGTACTGATTTACTGTCGTCTGAAAATCCAACATACAGACATTATTGTGTAAATAACTGCCAACTAAAGAGAGTACACCCTCAGTAATCATTTTAAATCTGTGTCCAAAGTGTCAATTGGTGTGAGTGGAAAAGTATGTCTCCAGACCTGAAACCTATTGAGCACCTGTGAGGATCCTCAAGCAAAAGGTGGAGAAGCTCCATGTGTGTAACATCCAGCAGCTCGGTGATGTCATTATGGAGGAGTGGAAGAGGATCCCAGCAACAACCTGTGCAGCTCTGGTGAATTCCACACTCAGGAGGATTAAAGCAGTGCTGGAGAACGATGTGCTCCACACAATATTCACACTTTACACACAGTTCTGACATGATCACTGAGGGTGCACTTACTTTTGGCAGTTATTTACACAATAAAGTCTGTTTGTTGTTATTTTTAGAGGACCGTAAATCAGTACTGATACACAAACTGCACACTGACACTCTAAAATATATCCAGGTTTCATTCCTACTGTCTATGAGAAGACACTAACATGCTTTCTGAAATGTGAGGGTGCACTTACTTTTGTTTTGGAGATACTTTAACACTTCATCTGGTTATAAGTGTGTGACGAACAGTGCATGTGGTTTCTGCCCTTTTTCCACCTGAAGTACGGCCCCCACATAAACATTACATATTAAAGTTATATGCAGAAGTTACACCCATAATGGTTTGTACAATAGCGCCCCCAGGGAACAGGTGGATGTTATTGCAACATTAGGGGCGTGCTCTTATGCGAGAACTTACTGTCACTGTTTAGATTTAGATATTAGAAGACTGCTATCTATCTAGCGGTCCGTACACACTGATCACTAGAACATTATGACCCCCTGCCTAATATTGTGTTGGTCCCCTTCTGCTACTTAAACAGTCGTGACCCGTCGATCATCAACAGCATGAACTTCTTCAGCAGTTTGAGCTACAGGAACTCGTCTATTGGATCACGACCCTGTCGCTGGATCACCACTGTTCCTTCCTTGGAGCACTTTTGATAGATTCTGACCACTGCAGATCACCAGACTACAAGAGCTGCAGTTTTGGAGACACCCTGACCCAGACGTCTAGATGTCACATTTTGTCAAACTCGCTCAAATCCTCACGCATGAACATTTTTCCTGCTTCGAACATCAACTTTGAGGACAAAATGTTCACCTGCTGCCTGATAAATAATTCCACCCACTAACAGGTGCCATGATGAAGATCATCAGTGTTCTTCACTTCACCACTCAGAGTGTTAGAATGTCAGACCTGATCAGTGTATAAAATGAAACACCTGTCATGAATCCTGTATGAATGACTTTATAAAATATCAGTAATGTGTTTTTGAGAATCATCAAACAAAATATCGAAATTCTCACATGCATCGATATTTTCTTACACCTCCATGTGCAGCAGTCCACCATGGATGGACGTGAAAGCGAATAAATCTGTGGATGGAGAATTAAACTGTTTCCATCCGAGACTTTTCTTGTTGTGGATTTATCTATAGTTAGAGCAGAGGTCTGGACCTGGATATCATCTACTCACGTGTGAAGGTGTGGGAAGTGTGCAGTAAGTGACGTCTTAAAATCTTTATTTTCTGTGTCACGTTTGTTACGTCAAACATCAAGATAAGAATTGCTCCCTTTGAAACACTTTTATTCACGTGGTTTTATCAAGACCACAGGGGCCACACACTGAATCTAAACATTTGCCTGCACAGACCTTGTGACTGCAATAACAGCATTTTAATACTGATAATTCCATAAAGTTTTAAATGTAATGTAAATGAGCAGCAACCGAGATGCAATTCCACACAAGCCTCTGCTTACACAGCTGATGAAGTCTTTTTATACAGGACATCCTGGACTATTGTGTGTGTGTGTGTGTGTGTGTGTGTGAGGCTTTGTGTGCATTGTGTGTTTAGGAAACAAGGCGATGAAAGGCTTAGTGTGTGACTCAGTGAGCGTAAGCTTTTGTGGCTCGTTCCCCACAACTGAGTGCACAGGAGCGACAAATACACACACGACTCATGAGTGCTGAAGAATACTGCAGGTCAGTGTGTGTTACTGTGTCGTTTCGGTTGTTTGCGTTGTTTATGCTTTGTATTGAATTGCGTGGCACAGTGTCTTTCTGTAGGAAGGCTGTGGTTGGGATTTCTTGCGATTGTATTCATGCAATCATTTTATTACCAAGACTTGATTTTAAATCAAATATAATAACTCACACATTTCATTCTAAATGAACATTTCAACTGTTCAGTGTGAAAGCATTAGCTGCAGTTGCTTAGCAACCACACACACAATACAGAAGTATTTGCAATTAAATGTACTTAAGTGCTCTCATTTATTATAACTATAATTTTCCTGTTATCATTTTTATCACAAGACTCTTTACTTAATCAACTTAATGTGTAAAGACTCGAATGTGACTCTCAGCACACTGATCTATTAAAAGAATATTAATGACTCAAACACTGATTGATTTCTATTATAATGATCACGAGCCCAAAACCTTCTTTTCAACTACCGCGAGAAAAACAAACAAAAATAAACACTTTTACTTAGTAATATTTTAATGAGTGTATCTCAATAAAATTACTCAATTCTACGCTTCGTGTACTTCCTCCACCACTGATCAAATCTGAGCCGCTGTCATGACGTGTACTTTTTGTTAGGCAAGTTTATTGTTCCAGAATTAATTTCGACTAACAATTTTATTGCAATTTGAAGGTTTTTGTTCCCAGTTTTAAAATCGTTCAGGATGAATATGTTCTGGATGAGTTCGTTGGTTTGTTGTATTTCCTCTTTTTTGCTAAAACTGTTTCTAAGCAAAGTGGACACACGGCGTCTCGTTCACGTTAATCTGCTCTTCTCTCTTCATCTTAAAGACAAAACGTTCTCACATACAGTACAGACCAAAAGTTTGGACACACCTTCTCATTCAAAGAGTTTTCTTTATTTTCATGACTATGAAAATTGTAGATTCACACTGAAGGCATCAAAACTATGAATGAACACGTGGAATTATATATGGAATTATATACATAACAAAAACGTGTGAAACAACTGAAAAATGTCATATTGTAGGGTCTTCAAAGTAGCCACCTTTTGCTTTAATTACTGCTTTCACACTCTTGGCATTCTCTTGATGAGCTTCAAGAGGTAGTCACCTGAAATGGTCTTCCAACAGTCTTGAAGGAGTTCCCCGAGAGATGCTTGGCACTTGTTGGCCCTTTTGCCTTCACTCTGCGGTCCAGCTCACCCCTAAAACATCTCGATTGGGTTCAGGTCCGGTGACTGTGGAGGCCAGGTCATCTGGTGCAGCACCCCATCACTCTCCTTCTTGGTCAAATAGCCCTTGATGCCTTCAGTGTGACTCTACAATTTTCATAGTCATGAAAATAAAGAAAACTCTTTGAATGAGAAGGTGTGTCCAAACTTTTGGTCTGTACTGTATGTATATATATATATAAATAAACTTTTGGTCTGTACTGTATGAGTTGAGGATTATGGGTTTGAAAACAAGTCTATTAGAATGTATTCTTCCAAACTGGCTGTAATCATCAAATGCTAAACAATGCCTCAATCAACGCTTTCTCTTCACCTGTCCCTGACCGCTTCCCCAGAACACGGTGGCCAATATATCATATCACCAAACATAATCGAGCTCATGTGCATTTCTTTAATGGCGATAAGCCCATGTAGTGATTTAGCAGCAAGCCTACATGTGCTCAGTAACTTTCTGCAGTTAACTCTTGTGTCTTTAGGAAGGTTAGAATCGCTAGAAAAAAGGAAATTGATTTCTAAAGTTCATTGCTCGAACACAAAGATATCAAAATATCCTAATCATAATAAAATCATTCAATGTTTGATGTAAAATTCAACAGGTTTTACTCCATTTTTTGACTAATTCAAGCACAACACAGACTCTTTATTATGCAGCTGTCTGCAAGTGTTTCCACAGACCTATCTGATCTGATGTAAAAGAGACCTCATCCTAAATTACTTTCTTTCATTCCTACTCGTTTTCTCCTCAACAGTTTGTTGTTAAGGCCATTAATGAATGTTGTTAATATTTTGCCATGTTCTGTAGTCAGGCGAATCCAAATTTTAATTTCTTTTTGGAAACCACAGACGTCTCGTCCTCCGGACTAAAGAGGAGAGGGACCATCCGGCTTGTTTTCAGCACACAGTTCAAAAAGCCGCATCTCTGATGGTATTGGAGAGCATTAGTGCCTGTGGAATGGGCAACTTGCACATCTGGAAAGACTCCATCAATGTTGAATAGTATATACAGGTTTTAGAGCAACAAATGCTTCCATCACGAAAATGTCTTTTTCAGAGAAGGCTTCACGTGTGTGTGTGTGTGTGTGACGTTTACCTGTGTGCAGTATAGACATTAACATCCTGAGGTTGTCCATTTGTACTTTAACCTTGAAGGACATGAAATATAAAATTGCAAAAATATTAATTATTTGCGTGTGTGTTTTTGTTTGTCTGCAAAAGAATGGGCAGTTTAGATGATGTTCCCTTTAAGGTTCCACTGGGTCTTCTGGATGAGGCTCTGTCCATGCTACAGCCAATCACTGCCCAAGAAATCATCATTCCAGACTATCACCAAATACTTCATGACCTGCAGGTCTCTCTCTCTTTCTCTATTTATCATGTTCTCATACACACCCACACACACACACCCACACACACACACACACACACACACACACACACACACACACACACACACTACTGCAGTAATACTAAGTAAAGTGAAATCTTTGGTAAAGTCATATTTTGGACACACCTCGTATTTTAAGGTTTTTGAGAGACACGTGCCCTGTTTCTTTTCTTTCTGCACAACAAACTGGGCCATTTAACGCTTCAAATATGAACTTTGACCAAACAAATATATAAATGTACATGGAGATGTAATTTAATCTACTCTAGTTGGAGATTTTTCCTCTGTAATCCAGTTCATCCCAGTAAATGTACCATGTAGCAGTAATGGATGAAGTTCACAAGATGTAGTTGAGTAAAAGTAGATTCTCTCGGTAAAAAGTGTCGCTTTAAACTTTTACTTGAGTAAAAGTACAAAACTTTTTGCCGCGTGTGTGGTGGTGAGTTTGAGTCTGGAGTTTCTTCATCATTGATTCCTCTCTAAATGTTCTGCTTGATGTTGAACTGATGCTGAACTGTATGTTGGTGATCAGTAGATGCACCGAGCGCCGATCAGAACACGTGTAAAACAGAGCATGCGCTCGATCCTGATTGGTGACTCGCTGCTGATTCACCAGTTACGTTTTTATCCTCGTAAATAAAAAGGACTGATTTCACTACATGTAGGAAAAAGTGAGTTTAAATGTAGTGAAGTTTCAGTAAAAGTTTCCACAAATGTAAAAACTTCAGAAAAATACAGATACACAAAAAACTACTAAAGAGCAGTAACACATTACATTAACTTCATTACTGTTCAACACTGATAAGTAAATATTTATATAAATGCATGTGACATTTCAGTTTTTTGTTTTTTATAAATTTACAGACATTTTCGAGAATTTGGTTTCCTGTCGTTATGAGATACTAAATGTAGATTTTAAACGATTGCAGTATCAGACTGCAACATAACACGTGTAAAGAAGTGAAGGGAATCTGAATACTTTCTAAATGCACTGAATATATTTATATTTAATATATATAATGCCTGTGCATTACACTAATGGTCTTTTCTGTCTTTCAACTTCCAGTACGACTTCTGTCTGGAGAACTGGGTTCTAAACGGCTTCCCTGCTTCTTCTAATAAGCACGTTTTCCCTCTGGAACATGGTTGTATGCCTCCATCTTGCCCTCCGTACTGGCTCCTGTTCAGCAGCCCTCAGGAGAGACGCTCTGTACACCTCTGCAGGAAGAGATTATGTGACAGAGGGCAGCGACAACGCAGCCTGAGCCTGAGTTCAGCAGACCAGCAGAGACACCAACTTCCCCGTAAACACTTCCTCATCGACCGGTTGGCACAGGAGGCTGCCGGCTACAGCGAGGATGACGAGTGTTCTTCGACTGACGAAGATCGAGGTTTGCGCTCTCAGAGCAGAGAACGAGCCAAATTATCACTGCTTCAAGAGACTCAGAGGCCTGCGTCCCCCCGAACCCTGATCCACACCAACAGGAACCCCAGCAGCTCTCTGAAGCACATGAGCAGCCCACCAACCCTGAGGTCCTCACGACCTCGCAAAAAACACAGCTCCGGGGGCTCCAGTGGAAAACGAAACATCATCACACAAAAATCACATGTCACACACTTAAATCTCCAGCCCAGACCCTCATCAGCCGGCCCACAGACCTCCACTCACCGCCATCTGTCTGCTGTGCAGGTACACAGTTTTATTCAGTCGTGTATCGAACTTTTGTCCCGAAGCAGATTTTCAGAATTAAATTGATCGCAAATAAAATTTTTGCATCATAAATCAGCCTCTATATATTTTTATTTCTAATGAATGGTGATAAAGAAGCCTTCAGAGAAACCAGACCCATCTGGGTGAGTTCCCTCACTGTTAAGGACATCAACTGTTCATTTACATTTACACTTATGGAATTTGGCAGACCCCCTTATCCAGGGGTTAGGGGCCTCGCTCAAGGGCCAAGCAGTGGCAGCTCAGGGGGGCTGGGAGGTGAACTTGTGACCTTCTGATCCAAAGTCCAGTGAATTAACCATTGAGCTCCACCTCCTGTTCACTGTAGCAAACTGTTTATATTAATCACAGTCCAAATCCATTCTCATGGTTCTTGAGTCGTCAAATTGATCCAAATTTTATAAACGTCAAATAAAATAAATCAAAAGTACAGATTGAGGTTTAATAAACCGCTTTCTAGAAGATTCTACTAGTTTTAAGCTTGAAGAAAGACGTATCTGACAGATTCATTCATATTTGAAGCATTTATTTTTAAAACAGAAAAAAAAAACATTTATCAGAAATACATTAACAAATAAATAAATAATAAATAATAAAATTAAAATGTTTTAAGAAATATTATTATATCAGATTTTATATAATTATATATTTAATATTATATAAAATATTAAGGATATTTTTACTTAGTAAAAAGGCTTTTTTGGAGTAATGGATGATTATGTTCAGGTCTTTAGCACAAAAACAAGAAGATATTTAAGTATTTAAAATATTTATAGGATGTAATGATTTGAGCATGTTTAAGTAAATAATACACACATTTCTGTACAAATTGTTTTATATATATATTTATTATAATATATGATAAAGTTTATGTAGTATTAATTACTTCTCCTCTTTTTTTTTTTTTTGCTGTAATGACTGATGGCTCAGACTCCACCTACAAGTTTGTACAGTTTCTCAGATCAAATCCATCAGAGTGGCTTCTGATCACAGTTTAATTCAGTAGATCAGACACGAGGAAAATCGGATTGTTTGTGTTATATTATTATTATTTAGTGACGGCATTGTGAGTAATAAATAGTAAAGATATTGAACACTTACTTTTGTAACACTTTCAACAGTTCAACACATTTTGCTGGCAGTAAATAAAAAAAATCACGTTTCATTGACTGCATGTTCTTTCTTTTATTAACATTAGTGTGTGTGTGTGTGTGTGTGTGTGTGTGTGTGTGTGTGTGTGTGTGTGTGTGTGTGTGTCAGGCTGCTCGTCCACGCACTTCTGATGGAGATCATCGCCCGGCCTCGGACTCCTCGGTGGAGTTACTCTATGCTCTGAGTGATGAAGAGAGAAAGCTGGTGGAGATCATCACTGCTGAGGGATACACACTCCGCTCTGCTATCTCGGCTCTTCAGCGCACTGGAACACGCAGTGCAGACCAGGTACTTTATACACACATCCACATGATACATTACAAGGATAGATTTAAACCCAAATATATTATTGGGAATGAATAGAAAATGTGATTCGAGCTGAAATGTAGAGAAGATGCTCCATTCCATTTTATTTGTAGAGCACTTTTAACACTGCAACTGCAGAGTTTTATCTCCACGAGTGAGCAAGTGATGACAGTGCTATGAAAAAACTCTCTTAAATGATAGGAGGAGGAAACTTAAGAGGAACCTGACTCAGAAGGGAACCCATGCTCATCTGAGTAACACAGAACTTGAGTTCTTGAGTTCTCCAAAGTAACTTCATCTAAAGCTTGTGAAAACTTATCCTCAGTAGATACCTGGTCAGAGTCAGATGGAAATGAAGACATTCATTGTAAATAAAACAGAATGCAGTAATTTGCAAATCTCAATTAATTTATCTATAAACTGTATAAATCATTCAGAAATCTGCTCATTCCACAGGCACTGCAGCTCCCATACCATCAGAGATGCATCAGAGTGCTGATAACAGAGCCCGATGGTCCCTCTCCTCTTTAGTCTGGAGGACGTGGTGTTCAAATGTTCTGCAATTTTTATGTTGAGGAACATTATTCTGAAATTGTTCCACGGTTTGTCTTTCAAAGTGTCTTTAGTGCAGTCTTTTACAGATTGGTGAAACTCCGCCCATCTTTTCTTCTGAGAGACTCTGCCTCTTTAAAATACACTTTTTATACTCAATCATCTTACTGAACTGCTGTCAACTAACCTCATTGGTTGCAAAATCTTTCTCCAAATGTTTCATTTTTTTTTTCAACATTTTTGAGACGTGTTGCAGCCATCAAATTAAAAATCACCTTGTTTTTCTCCTTAAAATAAAACATTTCCTTCGTTTAAACATTTTGTTATAAACTTGGGGGATGAAACTGACTCACTGACTGAAGCTGAATTTTGGTATAAATCTGGATGTAGATGGAAATGGTGGCATGACATCACACCCCTAATACAAAACATTTGATCAAACAATCCATTCAGACGAACAAATAAATGAAGATTTGTATTATTATTATTACTGTTTTGCATCTTGGTGTGTGCAGAGCAAAAGCGTTATTACTTTCAAGCTTGGAAAATGAATAAAAATGTGTTCACCACTATCAAGAATAAGAATTGATAAGAATCACTAAGACTTTTATAATTCATGAGAGGTTTTGACTCTGTACAGAGAAATGATTCCTGATGATCCATTTCAAAAATAGTAGAACAGATTGCAATTGCAGGATCAAACCACTAGAGGTCCAAAAAGAGATCTAAATTACATGTTTTGTGTGTGTGTGTGTGTGTGTGTGTGTGTGTGTGTGTGTGTGTGTGTGTGTGTGTGTGTGTGTTTGCAGATTCTGAATTATCTGTTGGCACGTGATCGTCTGTGTGCAATGGGTTATGAGAAGACTCAGGTGGAGGATGCTTTGGAGATGTTTCAAAACTGTGAGAGTAAGGTGAGAAACACATTTTAGTTGAGAGAGGTGTAAAAACAGATGATTGTGGTGTACTGTGTTGTTTTTTATTCTCTGTGTAACTGTGGTTCCTGCTGATTTCAGGTCATCCTGCAACTCTTTTCAGGAGAATGTTGTCTTCTCTCTGACCTTTTTCTCTTCCCTTTCTGTAAAGTCTGCATAACAAATCCAAACATACCGACAGGCAGCGCAAAACATTTCCATCACAACGTGAAGCCTTTACAAATTCTCAAATACAAATACTCGATTCTGATTGGCTGGAAGGTGTGCGTTCCAATCGTTGAACTCAAAATCTCTGGTCAGTTTCATCGCCATAAATTATACTGGATGATTTTGTGTGTCGTTTACATTTATAGCATTCGGCAGATGCACTTTTCTGGAGCAACTTGCATACAACTGAGCATCTATGGGGCCTTGCCCAGGGGCCCAGGAGTGGCAGGTTGATCATCTTTCATCAAATTTCATCTCTGATTATCAACAGTCTGAAGACTGAATGAATTTGTTTGGAGGTATAAAAAAAAGCCAGATGTATTTTAAGGAGGTCTTCAGGAAGGTGGTTTCTCAGCAGTTAAAACTTTGGCCATTGGATCAGAAGGTCATAAAATCAAATCCCAGCACTTATGGGATGTGGCAGATGCCCTCATCCAGAGACACTTACATTTATCTCATTCATACAGCTGAGCAGTTATGGGGTTAAGGGCCTTGCTCAGGGGCCAAGGAGTGCAGTTTGGTCTGGCTGGGTTTTAAACTCATGACCTTCAGATCCAAAGTAGAATGCTTTAACCACTACGCTCCCAAGCTGCCACTGCTGGACCCTTGATTTTCCTCAGCTGTTCAATCTGGATCAGGGTGTAAAAATAAAAGATTATTACGTAATCCAGCAGGAAAGAAGTTTCTGATGAGATTTAAATTCAGATTGTTATCTGGAAATTGTGAAATCTTGCATGAATTTTTTATGTGTTTTTCCTACGAGCTAAAAGATCATACAAATATACTGTATGTACCATGAGAGTGCTCGGACCCCCAAAACACAACACCGTTTTACACAATTGCATCAATAAAAAACGGTGTTTCACGTGTGGAAATGTTTCCGAGACGTCTGTTTGATATGAAGGCCGCCTGCTGAGGCTCATTCTGCGTGGTGTTCTTCTCACCATGTCTCTTTCAGGCTACAGAGTTCCTGCGACTGCTGGCTCAGTTCTGTGAAATGGGCTTCCAGCAGAGCACCATTAAAGAGGTTCTGCTCTTACACAACAACCACCGGGAGAGAGCCCTGGAGGAACTCGTGGCCCATGACACCTGAACGTTCTGCAAACATGGGAGGGAAATGTACAGGATTATTCGTGTTGCACTTTTATCTGTGTTCTAAATTCTGATTAGTTGCTTTTGAATAATTAATAATAAGGAGATGAGAATAATCCAGATTCATCAGCAGTGAATAGAAACTGAATTTACTCATTTCCATCATCATATAAAGTTTTGCCCAATGAGGCAAAATACATTTTTTGTTATTTAATATACACCATTGGGATAAAAGTATTGGGACACCTGACCATCTCAGCTGTATGTGGTTCCTCCTCATACTGCACACACTTGTATTGGATTTCTATAGAAATGTTCCTTTCTCTTGAACTCAGGAGACCCAAACCTGTTCCAGCATGACATCTCCTGCTGTAGAGCTTTAACCCTATTGAACACCTTTGGGATGAATGTGAACGCTGACTGCACCCCAGGAACCTCCTCACCTTCTCACCTACATCACTACCTGACTTTACTCACACACGTAGCTGAATGAGCGCAAATCTCAAATTTTGGTAATGAGACTAAATATGGAATCTTACGCTCGGGTGTCCATGAAGTTTTGTCGATAAAGTGTATGCGAAGTACAAACAATATGTCCACTTCAAATTTACACGTCTTTATAAACCTATATCACACGTGAATAAGTGTATATGAATTAAAAGTTCTATGTACTATTGGGTTGCGTAGCTATCGGTATCAGTTACAGCTTGAAGAAGTCTTTGGTGACTTCACCTTGGTGACTTCAGCCATGTTTCCTTTCATGACATGCAGTAATGTTTGCATGGAAGCAGCCCCATATAGTGAGCTCCCACCACCGTGCTTCACTGGTCCTGTTAAAAAGACACAGCAAGCTGAAGTATTTCCATTGAGGTGCCACTTTGTTTTATCAGACACTATATTGTTGTAAAATGCTCAGATTTTGCATGAGGTATAGAAACAGATGATTGCAGTACAGTTTATTGCTTATTGTTCTCTTATTGTGCTTTCCTGCTGCTTTCAGGTCGTCCTGCAACTATGTTCAGGTGATGCTCTGCTTCTTGATCAATAGCTTTTTTCTAATCGTTAGTCTTTTGAATGATTTAAAGATGGTTGTGGTTCACCGACATTCACTTGATTGCAAATACAATTTCTAGCATTAGAAATTAGACCCTAAAGTTTATCCCTAATGAGCGAGCCAGTGGTGACTGTGGTACGGAAAAACTCCCTGAGATAGAAAGAGCATCTGTCACAAAGATACGAAAGTCACAGCATGACGATATGCAAGGAAAGATAAGAAGAAGAAATCACACAACCCAGGTGATTTACTCCTGGTCAAATAATTGAATAAGTGGTGTGGAATATATATAGTGTTTTACTCTGTTAAACCATAACGTATAATGTATGTTGTTGATTTTGTCAATTTAGTCAATAAATTGGAACTTGATTCATATCTTATATTTATATTTCATACTATAATCATTAAAAAAATTTCATTCCATGAAAAAAAGAGTTTCACAGCCAAATCTACTGTATATAATGTATCAATGCTTAGATGCAGTATAAAATATTATTTAAATAAATAAATAAATAACATATATATATATATATATATATATATATATAATTTTTGAAAAATATGTATAACAGTTATATAATGATATAATATTTAATAAAAAATAAGGTATATGATCATATCAATAAAAGATATTTACTCGCTTTAACATGATGAAAGTCCTTTAGTGATTAATCTCACAATCAGCTGAACAAAGCGGCTCCTCCCTCCAGCCAATCAGGTCGCTGGGATTTGGTTTCGGTGACGTGTGCGGCGCTGTAGCCAATCAGCGTCAGGGACGCGGGATTTGAATCGCTGAAGGAACGGCGTCCGGGAGTTTGTATTGAACACAGCAGCAGAGATCCACTGAGCGACCAGGGGGAATCAAGTGGCTCTTTTTCGTTAATTAGTTTTTTGATGGTGAAAACGGATTTTATTGGAGCTTCATGATGAGAAAAAGGTAATAATAATATCAATAATTTATTATTTGATGTTGTTTAAGTTGACAGTCAGCTGATTAGAGTGAAAACTGAACTATGATCATGATTAGGGAATATATTTAGATATATATATATATATATATATATTTAATACATGGTTTAATGAAAAAACTTAATATAATAATACAATGAACTCCAGCTTGATTACAGTGTAAATATCTGTGCTGGTTATCTGATGTAGCTTCCTCGTGGTTTCTTCTCCATGACCTGGACTCAGCTGAAACCCAGCAGAACCCTGCATATGATGTTTTCGTTCAATCTCTGAATTATAAATAGTAAATAAATGCAATAAGGATTTAAAAGTGCTCATAGAATGTGTTCTGTGTTCTCCTGATATTTACGAGTCAAAAGTATTTGGACACCTGACCATTTACATTGCAACGGGTTTTTTTTCTGTCAAACGCACTTGAAGGTTAAAGGAGCAATAGGCGTCTTTTTTTTTCTCTTAAATAACCCTGGAGATATGATGAAAGTGATGGATATATACAGACGTTCAGATTTATAAGACAAGTTGAGTAAATACGTGGCTGAGAAAGCGCGCCCCCTATCGGTCATTTTCCTGGTTGGATTTTGTGGAGGTAAAAACACACAATTGTCACCACTAAAAGTGTGTTACTGATTGTGTTCTAGTGGAGTGAACTTTACACTGGGGGGGGGTGTTTCGGACTGAAATTTGAGCATAGCAACACTAAATGTGGACAAGGAGCTCGTCTTCAGAACGATCCACTAGATCCCACTGGTCTTTCTCTGAATCAGATACGACTGTGCACATCACACTGTGTGACCACCATGAATAAAGAGCTTTAACACGGGCAGCTCATCACGTCATCACGTCACGCCGATCAGAAAGTGTAATACGGTGTGTTGTACCTCAATTTTAGTTCTAGTTTAGATAAATAAAGAATTGCACTTTGATATCTCAGAAGATGCAAAGAGTATTTTGGATTTGTCCAGAAGTCAGAGAAGATGGTTTAAATGAATGACCAGGCCTAATGTTCAATATGACCGTCTCCAGACAGAGATTAGGATGATCAAGATTTAAACAAAACGAGTAGAGAAGAGCGAGGTGACACTGTTAATGGTGAAAGCTGTTATGATTTGTAAACGGGGAAGAAACCTGTATTTCAAGAGGCTTGTTGAGGTTAATGGGTTGAAATTGCACTGTTTCCTGTAGCGGTTTCTTGTTGCAGAACCAGAACCTCACCTCGAACGTCCTCCCTGATGCACTTTTAACGACCTCCTCACAACACATTCTCACCACGCCTTCACCGAGCCCTGAGATCACCACTGCTGAACGTCTGATGAAACAGCGACTCCATAAACCCCAGACTTCCCTCCACTGCATCTTCTAGCTAAATAAACACTAATCCCATCAGCCGTGCTCCAAAATCTAGTGGAGAACCTTCTCAGGGGCATGGAGGTCATTTTAACAGTGTAGAAGGACCTGATTTGGAGTGAATGGGAATCTGATGTTGAGGTTTGGTACAAACGTTGGGTTTTAAGGCACGGTTTGGTAAAATGGGGGGGGGTAGGGGGGGTGCGCAAAACAAAACTATTTTTTTATTTATTTTATTATTATTGCCAAAGTTTATTTACATTTGCAGCATTTAGCAGAGCGACATACAAAAGTGTTCGTATTAATATTTATCTTTATTAACATTTGTGATCAACTTTTTTAAACATTTCAATTTTTTTAAAACCATTTTAAACACAACGCCTGCTTGGGTAAATAATATAAAATGTTTTATAAAAAAAGAAAATAGAATAAATCTAATTGTTGCAATACAATTTATTATATTGATTCAATTGTGCAATCAATTTAATTGGTGCAAATTAGCTTGATAAGATAAAATAAAATTGTTTACATTTGTGTGTGTTTTACATTTAATATTTATTTTCTAAAGTTGGATATAAAATGCTAAGGAATGCGTTGGGGTGGTGTTCGCTGCTAAATACTTCCTGGTTAAAGGCAAGTGCTTTGGATTCTTTAGCATTTTCATGCATGTGCAAAACAAATCGTATTTCTGGTACAGACATGGTTTCCTTCAGGAAACATGTTCCACACGTAAAAAGGATTGAAAACCTTGAACCAAAGAATTTCTGTACAAATACGTGAACTGTTCCACCCCCAAGTGTAGCTGCAGACTCGCTCAGCCGCTTCTCTCACTCATACACAGTAAATGATTTATTACTTCTATTTTATTTTTTAAAGTAATATATTGTGTCTGTGTGTGTGTGTGTGTGTGTGTGTTGTCAGTGAGATGCATGCTGCCGAGTCGGTGGTGTGTCTGAATAAAGCCCTGACTCACCTCAAGGACATCTGGGAGGAGATCGGCATTCCAGAGGACCAGAGAGTGCAGCGCACTGAGGCGGTCAAAATGCACATCAAGGTAAAAACCCAGCGTTCCCAATCCCACCAGTTACATCAGTGAAAAGGAGAAAGTCATCATAAACCGAACATGTTCACATACTCATTTCCTCTTTCATTTGCTTCTGCAGCTCACTTATTATTCAAATCAATATTTGAGTGAAGAACTTTCCCAGCTGGGAATTGAATGTAATTTGATCTTATGACCTCCAGATGTTTTCTTGAGATGTAATTACTTGGAAATGGCCGATCCCTTCTTATCAGGACGGAGTTAAGAGTACATGAAAATCAGACTCGAGTGAAAGTATAAACACTAAAACTTAATCCATTACAAGTTACAGTCACCAGTTCCATTATGACTCGAGTAAAAGTCAGAAATTTGACTCTTATTGAACGTAGGCTCACAGATACGAGTCCCCAACATCAAATCCTAAAACACTCGATTTTGTGAGGTTTTTTTCCCCCCTAAAATTGTAATTAAATTGTACACCTCATTAACACTGCATTACCTTCAACACGTCTTCAACACGCCGGAATAAAATAAAGACCGAACAAGTCGCTCAAAAAAACAACAAAGTAGTAAAGCTGTGTTTCAAAAAGGGGATCTTCAGTTAACAAATAAAATGACCACATCGTGTCCCCATCAGCAGAACTATTAGCTTTAAATAGACAAATAAAATTTAAAGAATTTTATTAATACAATATAAAGTGAATGATTTTGGATTTAAAACCAAATATTCAGAGTTTATTGTGATCTGATTCACATCTCAGGCTCATGGGGCAAATATTTTTATTCAACTTTAACAGAAGCTGTTTTTGAAGTGTTTTGAGTTAATTCCAGCACTTTTTGGAATGAAAACGAGGCCAGCGGGAGAGTGTTGAGGGAACGTCGTCCTCAATTAAAGTGTAGCGGAGTAAAAACTACATCTACTTTATATCTTTGCTACTCAGTAAAACTGTTTTTAACTTTCAGAATCTTCTGGAAATGATGATCGCAGAAGAAGAGGGTCTAAAAAAGAGGTTGATGAACAGCATCGAGTCCTGCCGGACAGAACTGGGTAGTTTGTGCGACGAGCTTCAGCTTCCTCCGTTCGAGGTGATTTCAGAAGTCTTTAGACTGAAGTGTTCTCTACGCTTTCTGTACCTAGCGGTTTGATTTTCTCTAGAAGTCGACCGATTCATCAGGTTTGCCGATTCGACACGATAGTTGCTTGCTGGAACCATCAGCAGAAATCCATACAATAGTTTTTCCTGGTTGCGTTATGCAGTACAAGAGCGGCCCCTAGAGCCGAATCACTGGCACTACATGCTGTTTATTTGAAGTGTGTTTGTGCTCAAGCTAGCTATCTGTATCGGTAAAATCGGACGTTTTAATGTTGTGTATCTGTGTGTCAGGAGGATGATGGCCTCAGTATGCTGCAGCTGGAGAAGGAGATTCGCACTCGCCTGAAGGTGATGCTGAAGCAGAAGAACCAGCGTATGGGTGAGCTGAAGAGTCTGATCCAGCAGGACCGCGAGCTGTGCGATATCCTGTGCGATAACCCACACGCCATCGATCCTGACCGCGTCCCGTCTGCCCAGCAGCTGCAAGACTACCGTCAGCACATCGCCAGCCGCAACCAGGAGAAGGTAAAGCTCACACTCCCATACTCATGCCTTAGCTCACCACACAACCGTTATAGTTCCTTGCGCTTGCTGTGCTGAGAAATGACCAACTAGCAAATGGATCATCAGTGGTGGTCTGTGTATACAGGGCTGAAGCTAGAAGATCCGGGGCCCCTGCCGCCCTCCACCTATATCACTCAACACTAAACCGGGCAGCGAAATTGCAATACACTACCAATGACGTTGTGAATAAACGTGTGTTGCATTGAAGGTTGTATTTGTATGCATGTGTGTAAGTTCTACTGACCCAAGGTTGTTCTTTAGGAGCACCGTTACGCCAAGTTCGTGTCCATTAAGCGTCAGATCATCGCGTGCATGGAGGACCTGGAGCAGATGCCAGACACCAGCTTTGAGAGGGACGTGGTGTGCGAGGAGGAGGAGGCCTTCTGCCTATCGATCGAAAACATCTCCGCTCTGAACGTTCTTCTGAGCCAGGTGAACTCGTGCACGTTCTTCAGTTCCCTCCCCCCTGAATGTGTCCCACATGGACGACTCTACTGAGAGCGGTGTTTTTGTTCTCTACATTAAAGCTGTTTGTACGTCTGCTGTTTGTGTGTGGTTTCAGTTGGAGAAGCGTAAAGCGGAGATCGAGGAGGCGTGTGTGTCGTACCGCGCCCGAATCACAGAGCTGTGGGAGAGACTGCAGATTCCCCAGGAAGAGCGAGACGCCACTGTGGAACATATGCAGTGCAGCAAAAAGAGGAACATGGATGCTGTGAGTTTTAAGTTTAACCCTCGCAACATGACACAAAGACACACACCTGTATTCCTCCATCACCTGTATGGAAATGTAGCTGAGATTTGTGCCCCAGGTGGCAGGATTGTGGAACTGATGGTCTGTTGTAGAGGAACACTGCTGTATCCACACTTCATTCATCTTCTCCCTTTTCTTTTTCCAGCTGCACGCTGAGGTGGAGCGACTGGAGGAGCTGAAAATTAAGAACATGCAGAGTGTGATCGAATCGATCCGAGGCGAAATCGAAATCCTGTGGGAGAAATGCTTCTACAGCATGGACCAGAGACAAGCCTTCACTCCATATTCCTCTGGTACATCAGCCTTCACTGCTAAATCAGAACACTGTCAGAATGTGCTGTCTCCAGATGCTCACATAACCACACTACGCATTTACAACCCAGTTAAAGTGACCGTGTGTGTGTGTGGACTTCCACCTGACTCTGCTATACATGTAGGGATTTTGTGATTGGCTTTTGTGCGAGTGTGTGTGATGGTGTGTTTTTGTGACGCCGCTCATCTTTTAGTGCCTGAAGTAGTGATGTTCTGTTATATTTAGTTTATCGGTACATTTTATTGCTACACATTTGTTTCTGCAGCTTCATTAAACCCTTTTATATTAGAGGGTTAATTTAACTGCTAGACTTTGGCTTAATTTAACTACAATACACTCCATTAAACTCCACACGACTCCGTTAGGATGTAAACTACACACGTGATGTAAACACGTGATTCATGCAGAGTGCATTTGTGTTTGATCATTTTTATTAGAGAGAGAAATAAATAAGAATAAAATGTGAAATTAAAACCTTCGCTCAACACTTTTATTCACGAGGTCTTTTCTTTACTCGGATAAAAAAAAAAATAATAATAATAATCCAGCGGAAATATATATTTTTAATCCCTAAACATTTTCACTGCTGCGTCGAGTCTCAAAATCGGCGATGATTAAATCCGATCCGGCGATTAAAAGCGTCCGTGTGGAAACAGCAAAGGTTCCATTCGGTGTCCTGATAAATTTTTTTAAACACTTCAGTTTCTTTAAAACATTTAGAAGAATGTTTAGTCTTTATGCTCTATGTTGAGTTTCACTAATAATAAACATACATTTGCATAAAGCATGAATATTAATCCATGTTGATCATCATATTAAAACTTTACAGTAATAATTTACGGTAGGTTTAGAACTGATACAGATGTTTGAATGGATCGACAGTCCTGATATAAATGTGTATTATATAAGTGGATCTGCTCATCAGACATTTCTCTATTGGAATTTTTACTCATTGCATTTTTCTAGGTTTTGATCCTGCAACATGTTTGATACATTTTTTTTTCTATATAAAGATCTTTTCACTGAGGAGCTTCTGGCTGTGCATGAGCAGGAGGAGCAGAGGCTGAAGCAGCATTACAAGCAGCACAGAGAGCTTTACTCTGGAGTGAGCAGCTGGCAGAGTAACTGGCAGCTCTTCCAGGAGCTGGAGGTAAGTTGTGACTAGCGCTGTTCCACTAGCGCTCTACTAACACCCTTCACCGTTTCCATAACGAAAGCTCTCCGTCTCCTCCCAATCCAGAAAAAGGCCACAGACCCGGCTCGCTTTCATAACCGAGGAGGCAACCTGTTACGTGAGGAGAAACGACGAGCAGAGCTTCAGAAGAGCTTGCCCAAGGTCGGCTCCTGGCCCGCTTTAGATCTTCCACGGTGTGTGTTTAATGCTTGCAGCGTTTGATGAAGCGTGACGTTTGGGTGGGTTTTGTTTTGCAGCTGGAGAAAAGTTTGAAAGTTCAGATCGAGCAGTGGGAGGCAGAGCACTGCTCCGAGTTCCGGGTCGGGGGGCAGCACTTCATGCAGTACGTAGAGGAGCAGTGGAACCTTCACCAAATGGAGAAAGAGAAGGAGAAACTCGAGAGGGTAATTACTGCATGGGAAGAGTGAGGGGAGTGTGTGGAATATTACATTTACTCCATTTAGCAAACGTTTTTTACCAGACTGTGGTGTGTGTGTGTGTGTGTGTGTGTGTGTGTGTGTGTGTGTGTGTGGTGTGTGTGTGTGTGTGTGTGGTGTGTGTGTGTGTGTGTGTGTGTGTGTGTGTGTGTGTGTGTGTGTGTGTGTGTGTGTGTGTGATATAAGGTTTAGGAAAAGGGATAGAATAAATATCCCCACACTTCCTGTATGGAGTATCAGGTTCTGTCATGCTGGTATAATGTTGAGAAGCCTGGCTCGTGTCGTCTCGATATCCACACAATCAGAGATCAGCACGTCGTTTTCCCAACATTGTTTAAATTTTCTGCATTATACGTAAAGAAAATGTGATATTTTGAATTTGTGATACAGACGTGCAGTCGTTTCTTATTTATTTTAGTTATTTGTAGTTTTTGACGTTTCCTCCTCGAGGTGAACATGTAGTCATTTTGTTTCTATTTCCAGCAAATGAAAAAGAGCAAGCAGACGGAGGAGGACATGCTGTACGGCACCGCACTCAAAACCCCCACCAAAAGAAGACTAGCAGGAACACCTACACCTGGAAAATCTCGCAAGGTGACGCTCCGTGTGTGTGTGTGTGTGTGTGTGTGTGTGTGTGTTTCTTCACAACAGATCCGAGCTGAACTCTACATTCTCTCTTTTAGCTGAATTCTACCTCCAGTATCAGCAGCTCTACACCCAACACTACCATGCGCTCCATCTGCCAGTCTCCATCCCTGAGACCACCTCTGTCCTCCAGCAGGGTGAGACTCGTTCCTTAACCGTACAGTAGTTTATTTCTACATTCAGCAGTTGTCTTGCACTGTAGAACACTGCACCATCTCCTGCTCTGTCTCAGATCGGTTTAGGTTTGCGTGCTCCTGCTCGCACCCCCCGCACTCCCCGCGGCCTGGAGAGGAATAAGGAGAACCTCTCTCAGCTGAACGGAGCTCTGCGCACCATGACCTCCAGCCCATACCGGAGCTGCTCCATCAACTCCGTCGCCAGCTCCTACTCCGAATTTGCGGTAATTTCTACGTCATTGCACCGTCTGCAGCACTCGGTCCAGTTACACAGAGAAGCTCAAAGCAAAACCAAGTGCATGAAACTAAACCCAGTCCACATTGAGACCCGACTCGCAGTTATAACAGCTGTAACGCTCCTCTGGGAAGATGTTCTACTAGATCTAAGTGTGTGCTCATTCAGCCACAAGGATGTTAGTTAAGTGATGGTACTGATGAAGGTGAGGAGGCCTTTTGTGGCAACAGTTTGGAGAAGATCCATATGTAGGGGTTTACTGATGAGCTCAGAAACTGAAGCTGAATGAATGGAGCGTTGAGAACTTCAGTATTTGTTTAATTCTTGCTGAACTCCTGACCAGTGATTAGTTAGTGAGATACTAATATGCTACTATTCAGGTCATGAGCCCTTTTTGCCCCAGGGATTTGTTCCCACACACACACACACACACACACACACATCTCAGTCCAGTTTACATGTCGTCTAACTCTGCATTCTGTTCTAGAGGGATTGTGTCAACATCGAATCCACAACCATCTCCAGGTCTGTATGATCTTCACCCCGGCTTGTGTCCTGCATTCCAATTTGTTTTTCTCTTTTTTGCTTCGGAGCGTTTCTCAGACCAGAAATGAAGTTCTCAAAACGATTTGATCAGACCTCCACGTGTCGTCACGTGCGCATCATAAAAGCGATTACTTGCTCTGAACAAATCACGAACGTTTCGGTTCATTCGTTTAATCGATCGCGTGTCATTTTCTGCCGTTTCCTGCATGTGGATCACAATATATTCCACAAACTCCCACAAACAGTCACTGAATGTGAGATGTTCGACCGGTCGTCTTCATACGTCTGTGAATGAGTTGAACTGATGAACTGTGCACTAATGAAGGCGAGTGAACCACATCAGATCAACCAATCATCAACCAGTTCTCTAAAACAGGTCAAACTTCATTTAGCGACAGACAGAACGAAACCCAGAATTACAATTTCTGGAGCTGGATGAAGATCCAGGAAAGGAACTGTGGTGCAGTTAAGGTGTGAAGTACAGAAGAATCCTCACGCTACCAGTGTTCAACGACTGGAGGACTTCTGATTGCTATGAGATGCACCGCTGTTTATTTTCGAGAGATAAACGAAGGATTTTGACAGAAGTTCAGGCTTTTGCATGAGATCCATAACTATTTAGTGTATAGCTTAAAAAAAAAAACGGCTTGAGTTGATTTATGATTTGAATTTTAATTAGGAACTAATGTGATCCAATAAAAAGATTGATTGATTGAGTTTAAAGTTAAACTACAGGTAAGGTGTAGATCAGTTTGATTTCTTAATGATTTGTTTAATCATAAAATAGATTTTTAAAAGTTCAGGCTTTTGCACGAGATCCAAAGTGTGGCGCTGTTCGTACAGTTGTTTTGAGAAATGCATTTCCTGCTTTGCGAATATTCTGAATGATTTTAAGAAACGCTCCGAAGCAACTAAAGAAAAAAAAACTGTAACCACCAACCTCATGTTCCTCTTTTAACATGACTAATGACCACACAGTGTAACACGTCCTTACACGGCACCTACACGTGTGTGTGGGTTGGGGCGGGCGGGCGTGCGTGCGTGTGTGCGAGGGGTCATGGGCTCCTCATTTTTCTGTTTAACTGGACTTTGTGCTTTGCCAGACCTAAAACTCACTGCTGTTTACACACTCGCTCACTGTTCACTGCTCTGAACTGTTCATTCTCTTACAGGTGTGTGTGTGTGTGCGTGTGCGTGTGTGTACATGTACATGTACAGTACTTGGAACTACAAGTTGGTATCAGAAAGTTTGGAGACTCGCTCCATTTAAAAGAAATTACTTTATTTATCTACGTTTACACACGATCACCTTCAAAATAGTCTCCTTGCACAGTAACACAGCGCCCCCTGTGTCCTTCTGGAAGCACCTTCTGCACCCCTGTCGATGGTAGTTTCCGGCGAGAACCTCCCATGTGAGAAGAGCTCGTGGCAGGTTGCATTGTTGTTGTTGAGCATCCAGTTTTTTCACGCTCCACAGATCCGGTCGCTTTTGCCAAACGTCCTGACGCGGTGACGCACGCGGTCCGAACAGCACCAGTCGCACGGCTCCTGTTCTACACAGGACAGTGTCTTTTGGTACACTGACTTCTGAAGGTCGGCGCTCCCCGTGACTGCGCGTGCAGCCTCGTGCTGCCACCTGTTAGCGTGTTACAAAACTAATCTCTAAAAACTTTTTGATACCCCCTCGTATATTCAAAATTGGTGCTGAAAATGTAACGTTATTTATTTCTGATCAAACGATGACTCAAAGATTCGCTCATTTCGATGAACGAGATTCAAAGAGTCGAGTCTCTAAAATGTTCTGATCTTCTCGTCTCTAATAAGCACAGGCACTGATTTTAGTGCCCCAGTATCCAAACTGACCAGGTTCGTACTCATGATGATGGTTTGCTTTCTCTTGCAGCGAGAACTCTCACAAGCTTCAAAGTCCAGCTGCAAGGCTGGAGTTCTGAACTCCACGGTCACGCGCTGAGCTCTGCGCTCATGGATCCAGGACTCTCACTCCAACCGTTTCTGTAGATGAAGAGACATTCGAACGAGATTTGCTGAATGTAAAATGACCTGCAAAAGAGATGTGGAAGTGTAAATATGTTTTTACTTTTGTTTTAATGGTTTTCTATTTTCCTCTCTTTCTTTCTCTCATTTAGTTTTTGTATTTTTTTTTTTCCATCTTGACTTCGAACAAATCAGTTCTCTGTGGACCTGGTCATGATCAAGAGTTTTTATAAAAACTGCATTAAACTCCTCTTCTCTTCTTTCTAAACATTCCTTCGGGCTTGTACAGTATTTTATGGTTTCAAAAGCACATTTGTTGTTTTAGGATTTGGATCTGTCTATTTAATGCCGCCCCCTCAACCCCCACCACCCCCACCCCCCTCCCAGACTAAATACCACACACAAACTTGACCTTCATTCCTCATATGTTTCTTTACTTTTGTACACTAAGGACAACCTGCAAAATAAATGTCTTCATTCGGACCTGGTCCTAAAACGTCTTTATTCCATGATTGCAGCTAAAATGATAAAGAATAATGACAGGATTGTAGTAAGTTTGATGTGCAGGATAAATATATTGTATTTTTACTGTAATGTGGAACTGCTGCGAGTTCATGCGCTTATCCAGATAAGAAACCATGTAGAAGTTGACGTTCACACCAAATACCAGAAGGAAGAAAGTGATCTTTGTGATTGTGACTTTGATCCTGGTATAAAATCTGTTTGTATTTGTTGGTGAAAATTTCTGGGGGTTTTTTTACGCTCAACAGTAGAAAAGTCTCAATGGTTTGAGGAACATGTCAAAGGAACTTGTCAAGATTCCCAGCTTTCCATTATTTGTAAAAAAGTACTGGACACAAGTTTGACCCATGGAGGCTTTACCTCACAACATACTGGGTTTAATGTATCTGCTGCACAAGGACCTGCATGTTATCAGATATGTGCTTTGAATATTGTCCCTGATCAGAGTAAAAAAAAAAACTTGTTGTTTTTTCCCCCTTAACATTGTACATTTCACACTCTTGCCATTCTCTCAGTCTGACTCATGAGGGATCTCCTGGGAATAGTTTTCCAGGAGTTGTTGAGTGCTTGTTGGCTGCTCTTTCTTCACTCCCAAATCACCTCATCTGCATTTAAAAGGAGTGGCTGAGGAGGTCAGGTGGTCCGATCCAACACCTGATCACTCCCCCTTCTTGGACAAATAGCTCTTATATAACGTTGATGTGTTTGGGGTCATTTTCTTTAAATAAATTGTATAAACCGGATGGACTGGCGTGTGGTGGGAATGCGTGGTTGAAGCTACCATCAGCATCACCCTCAAAGGTAATTTTAATAAACCTATCCTCTGCAGCAGAGGTAGCTCTTGGTCTTCTTTTCCTAGGACTGTGCTTATGAGAGCCTGGTTGATCAGTGTGGTTGATGGTCTTGGCAGCTGTATGATTTTTACAGGAGCACTAATAGTGATATTGACTATAGATATTGATCTCAGGGAATGTTTTCTTTCCACTGTCTCCTTTTGGCTGTTTATTGTGGATTGAAGTCAATATCTGGATGTTCTGAGTTATGCAATGTCTATTGTTAAAACTGATGCAGAAAACTTTCTGTAAAGGTTCACTACTGTTCTAAGTTTCTCCAATTGTGCATAATAGAAATCGCCAAGTTTCCCTGAAGTCCTAAAGCCTTAGAAATGTCTTTGGAATCCTTTCCAGACCGATGCAATGCCAATTACTGTTTCTGTTGAATTTCTTTGGTTCTCTGAATGACCTGTTGATTTTTGAGATCTTTTAGCTTCACTTTGTCAGACAGGTAAATGATTTTCTTTTGGATGTAACAGGGCTGGCATGAATCAGGTCTGGGTGTGGCACGTGAAATTGAACTCAACTTTAAAAAAAAAAAAAATGTTTACTCATCGTTTATTCATCGTTTAGCACGAGGTGATTGAGGGCAGATATGTTTATACAGCTTTTTTTCCCTTAATGAAATCATTTAAAAGCTGCCTTTTCTATTTTAAGGGTTATTTTGGTGTAATTTTAACATTTACATGATCAGTTAAATGTGATGAATATGCATTAGTTAACTTGGAGCATATGATGTATAAACATTAAATATTTAATGCAGGTTGTATGATGAATCATAACTACATTTGTAAGTGATGTTTTGAAATCTTGATCCAGGTGTCTCTTTTTCTACATCTGTGTAATATATATTTATATAAAACCTATGAATAAACTTGAACCATGGACAGAAGAAAAGCAGATTTTGGAGCAGGTTGATAAACAGAAGTTTACACTGATCCTGATGATAAAGTCACAGTTAAGAAGCAAAGCAGCTACAAAATCAAATGTTCTCACACTTTATTCAACTCTGCTGCTACTTGATGTGTGTGATGTACGTTTTTGAAGCCTATAATAACCCCAGTGAAAAAAGAGGAATTTAGAGATCTTGGCCCATGAGAAATAATGTTTATTATTTTTAAATAACGATTATTTTAGACACGGATGAAAGTTTTTGCCAACGGAAAGAAGAGACTAATGCTGTAGAGAGAGTGATGGATGGATGGACAGAATTTGATATATATATATAAATATATGTGGTTATTTAACGTTCTGATACTGTCTTTGGTTAAGTAATTTCTAAATAAATTGCTATAAAAGTGGAAAAGGGAAATTTTTCATGTTCTGATTTTGTACTCAAGTTTGAAAAAATGGCTCGATGAGTCGATTTATGATTTAATATTAATTACGATCTAATCTGATCCAATAAAAAGATTTATGGAGAATAAAGTTAAATACAGGTAAGGTACAGTTCTAGTTTTTGAGAACTTGTTTTTATTTATTTATTTTTTTGTCATAAATATGAGTTATAAGGAGAACTGGATTAGATGTTGGAAACACATTATTGGTACCAGCACAGGAACTGTTCCTTCCCTCTGTTCCTCTACACCAAAACACTCACATCTGGCCTCAGGGCAGTTTTCCACAAACAGTTTTTTCCTGATTCCATGAAGGGAAACGTGTTGGAAAGAATTCAGATGGTAAATCAGAAAAAAAAATAGATTTCTTAATCATTTGTTTACAATCATTAAATATATATTTTATATAAAGATGCATGTAATAAACAGCTGTGACCCCTGAAGCCTGGACAATCAGTACATGGACATTTAATAGAGACTGTGTGCTGAACAGCTCTGGTGCATGTTTTGTGGGCGTTGCTTTGGAGGCAACACTGATAGGCTGGACTGAGTCTGTCTGATCTACACTTCCACAATATATAATACATTATATATAAATCACATAAACAGTAAGCAATGATTCATAATGCAGATGTGCATAATGCAGATGTGTGGTGGTTGTTGAGAGACAAATGAGTGAATGAGTAGAAAAAAACCCACTGCAGTAGACAGGTGGTAGGAAGTGGTGTGATGTGAACTATAGGTCTTTGCTACGTTGATGGAGGGATGAAGAATAAAGGAATAAAGAATGATTGCGGCAGTGCGTTGTGGCGGAGCAATGGAAGTTACACTGCAGGGGTGGGACTCCTGCATTCTCTCTCTCTCTCTCTCTCTCTCTCTCTCGGAGGGAATGCCTCTCCTGAAGCCCACCGGCTGCACACCAGCGTCCAGGATGCGCTCTTTAAACTGATGCTCTCTGATGAGCCTGAGCGAAACCGTGAATGCATTTGGTTTGGTGTTTGGACGCAGATGATGCACATGGAGAGAGGACAGTGAGAGACAGAGGAGGGAGACAGGAGATCCCCATCTCCAA